>JADKXX010002783.1:0-22267 GCA_017310255.1 Butorides virescens
CCCCCAGCCTGTATTGATGCTGGGGGTTACCCCCAGCCTAACCGAAGTTCATTAGAAAGCACAGCTACTTGATGTATCAACCAGACTCCAGCCAACCTCATCTCTATCATTATAAATCTCAAGGCAGTAATTAGGGATGGAGAAAAACGCTCACAAATAGGTGCTACTCCTGCGTTATTCCGTCGTGTGTAGCGCACGTTAATGCCTAGGTCCTCAGCTGGGTGAAGGACACAGAAGAACAGCCGGGCTCCCGGGGGTCAGAGTCACTCTCATTAGCACCGCTGCGTACGCGGGCATCCTGCGTTAGACAGAGCTGATCTCAAACCGTATTCCTGCAGAAAGCGAGGCTGAGATTTGAGAAAGATGAAAACCTGGGAACCCGCTACATTTGTGCTTAAGCAGCACTTACGCTGCAGAAATGTGCTCATGAACTGAGATTGCATGCTACTGCTAATTAATCACACAAGAAGATCTCGTTCAACTGTATAATCCACCAGGAAAAGGTGCACCACATGAGTAATATGTTGCAAAATTAAGGTCTGTATCTGCTGACCGAACTTCAAACTAGGATCAAGTAGCAAAATATTAGAAATCACTCCGAGAAATCAGAAACATTCATTATGGGGAAAATATGAAAACAATGACCATGATTTTTTCAATTAGAAACTCAGCATGTTAGCTGCCGTGTTCATACACTTATAATTAAGCCTGCCCATTGCTCACAGTAGATTTGTTTCACATTGCCTATAATACTGCCAGACTTCCACTGCTACAACAAAATTTTCCCATACCAATGTCTATATCTATCCAGATTTTATAAATTCCAGATAACTTTAATTCAGCCACTTTGCAAAACAATTTTTAAAAAATAGAGGAATGTTTTACCCGTGCAATCATTTAATTAAAGACTTCCAGTTGCCTCCCTGTTTTGAAACAGGAATTTGCATGTAGACCTTGGCTTGCTCAGCATAGCATAGAATCACTGAATCGTTTAGGTTGGAAAAGACCTTTAAGATTGTCAAGTCCAACTGTTAACATCTCTTCCTCTGGACTTCTTAATCTGGAATTTAAAGCAGAAGCCTCAACACTCATTGCTTTCCTCAGTCAAACAAAAAAACGGTGAAAATCCCCAACCAGCCTGCTCTCTCTCAGTGTAAAAGGGGGTTCTCATAGGTTACGATGATCTAACACCTCTACAACTATTTAATTTGGCTTTCCTAACCCATGTAGCTTTCCCTGAACCTGCACTCCTTCTACCTCACTTCCATCAACATAAGGTGCGTTCCTTAGCTATTGCCTGGGCTTGATTTTAAATCACAATATTAGCACAAGTTAGACAGCAGAAGTTTGTCTAAGACATTTTCAAACCTTAGTACAGGCAACACGCATTGTTTTAATCTATGCAATAAATGTGTAGGGGCCCAGCTGAAATTAAAAGGTGGGGGACAACTAAGATATAGCTTGGCAAATTCAGGTCACAGCTGAAGTGATGGATTTTATTACCGATGACTGGCAGACGTAATTTGCACTTATTCATCACATGTGTTACTATCTTACCTTAAATCCCAGGAACACCCGTCTCAACAATCGAACTTGGAAGATTTTAAACAAATAAAACTCACAACAGAAGGAAGATAAACAAGTTTCAGGTTTAAGCTGGTGCAAATTCTCGCCTTAGTCAGGACTGGGTAACGGAGTACCAACAAATAGTTTTAGAATTAATTTCATGACAACAGTTTGCTACAACAACTTTGCAGTTTCTCTTAATTATTTTTCAAAAGGAAGAGAACAAATGGTAGCACTTGCCAGAGCTTCAGCAAAGGTTGCTCTGTTATGGTTTGTTTCATTTTGGTTTTAATTTGTAAAAAGGTTCAATTCTTTGTGCACTGTAAATCAAATTAAGGCCTGCCTGGGGACTCATCATCCCAAGCATCTAATGAAGAAAATACATCAGGGCTGATGCAAATTTATTGGATGATTTCTGCACAAAGGAAACAACAAAATAGCCAAGAAGAACCACGTGTTAATGAGGAAACAGATGATACTTAATTAAATAAATATTCTCAGCAATGCTCCAAGGAATGAAATTATATGGGTGTTGGACAGCCAAATTTTGAAGCAGGTTAGTGAGATTTAAACTACATTGCTCATTTTTTTTCTTTCTATTTATAGAGCAAAAGTACCTGAGACAAACAGACAGTTCTTGGAAATCAGGCACCTAAAAGCACAGTAATATCACACATTCTCTGCCAACTGTTAATTAAGAGTTTCCTTGGGGAAAAAAAAAATCTATTTTTGTTAACTCTATATTTATGCTTATTATAAGTATTTTTATTTTCATTCCTTCCATAAAAATAATTAATCAATTTAATTATTACAATACTAACATAACCTTAAATACAACACTGAAAATAGGTTAGAGAATTTTAAGAATTACTTACTTGTAAGGCAAATTAAGGGGGGGTTTGATTAATAACAGTCCTTTAAATATTTTAGGAATAGTACAGCAATATAGCACACTGACAAAGAACCTAGGTTGTGGTGTAGGCAAGACGGAAGCCTAACTTTGTAGTTCATCTGACTATGGCTGAGTCTTGTGACTGGTAGGTTACAGACGTAGACTCGTGCAAAGGTCATTGAAGCCTCTACAACTGCCTGACACGAGGTTGTAGTGAGGTGGGTGTTGGTGTCTTCTCCCTGGTAACGGGTGATGGGACGAGGGGAAACGGCCTCAAGTTGTGCCAGGGCAGGGTGAGGTTGGGCCTGGGGAACAATTCCTTCCCCAAAGGGCTGTCAGGGGCTGGAAGGGGCTGCCCAGGGAAGGGGTTGAGTCCCCACCCCTGGGGGGATTTAACAGCCGGGCAGACGCGGTTCTGAGGGCCAGGATTTGGGGGTGGGATGGCAGGGGTAGGGGAATCATAGAATCATATGATTCTATGATTCTATGAACGGTTGGACTTGATGATCTTAAAGGGCTTTTCCAACCTAAATGATTCCATGATTCTATGAAGTGAACCTGAGTGATAGAAATTGAAATCCTGTTAGTCCTCGTGTGCACCTATTTTGGCCTCGGATCCTCAACAGGAAAAGGCTGTAGCAGACTCTGTAATCATGGTCTCCATGACAAACTAAATTATTTAGTGTCATGATTACATATGGAGCTCGATTATGTTTACTGGGATTTGGGGCGGTTGTTTTATTTTAATTAGTGAGATGGAGGGGGGAAAAAGCTTTAGTCAATGACTGAAATGGCCGTCTTCACTGAGGATAGTGGGGTTTTAGTCATGGACTTCAATTTAATCCTACTTTATTCTAAAAGTAAAAACAATAGAAACGTACTATTTCTACTGACTTTTGACTGTATGCCTACACCATTTGGTTTCTCAAATCACTTCCGAATCATGAGTGTCATTAACCATCAGTAACAGCTAGCTACAGAGTCAGCCGTGCCCCTTTTGGCAGCCAATCACATAAGTAAACTGGCATCTTTAACGCAATTAACATTTCAGGAAATTCTCTAAAATGCATATACGCTAGTTTTACTCACACTTGCTAATACACCCCTGATATAGAAACCAGTAACATCTCCCATTTTCTTTTAACTGAGTTTGTAGTTGGAATCAAAATGAACTCAAGTCACCCAAGATCTTTATTTAACATTTTCAAGTACATGTTTCCAGTCAACAGCCCTCACGTAGATCACAGATACCATCAGCAAACCTGCGTCTCCCAGGACGTCCAACTTTATGTGAGAACCGTGGCTGCAAAGTACAAAGGCCACAAAGACCGAATTTGATCTTTTTACATTCCTAAACCCCGTGGTTATGTTTACAAGCGCAAGCAAATCAGTTCCACCGAAATAAATCAGTAAACAAGCAGTTGTTGATGAAGTCCCTATCTGTATATTCTATGCAGTACAAGACATTATTTGGACTAAGACTTACTCTGACTGCATACGCATATGAAGCTGCCTGAAGGTCAGTCACTAGTTTGGATTTTATTTTCCAACACGATGCATTGATTTAGTTTCCTCCAGAAGGAGTCTTAGCACATACACCCAACCAAACCGATGGACGGAAAGGAGGGATGGCTGGAGGACTCAGTTTAAAATGGCGCTAATGCCGCGAACAACTTTTAGCCGTTCTTTTCTCTCCCCTTTCATCTGATACCATTTAGCAAAATTAGAAAACCCACTTTTTATGCAGATGAGCAAACTTTTATTATCAATTTCATCCCAAATTGCTTACATGTTCATTAGCAAACACAAACACAGAAAAACATTAACAATTCGCTAGCCCACAAATAGTCTGTGGTTTAACTCCGTAAGGTGGTTCATTACTCTAAACAAATGGGAATTCTTAAAAAGTCTCAGCAGAAAGCAGAAAAATCATATTTGCAGGCAAGCGCAGTAAGGGTGTTTCTATCACTTCCATTAAATTACGTAATGGCCTGTTCCTCACCATTACTCCACTCACTTCTTTTTTTTTCTGGGACTGTTACCGAGCTTTAAAGATTGATCTGATGACAGGTTTGTCAGCAGATCAGCAATATTTTGAACCTTCCCAAAATCACAGTAATAAACCCGACTGCAATTTGAGCTAAAATATCACATTATTCCTCTTTTTGCCAGATACACGTTTCTTAGTCCCCTCAACTAACAGAGAGCGAACTGCAGTCCACCGTGCCTCTCAAAAATTTTTTACGATGGTATCTCACTGAAGAAACAGACCCTGTGGGGGCCTGGTAGATAAAAGGAATATTCATCTTGGAAAAGTTATCAATAAACTATCTAAGAAAATTCAAATTCTAGTTTTCATTATTACTGATCATTGACATTGGGCATGCTCTTGCTGGGAGCTGAGCAACCTGGCTCTAAGCCAGTAAAGCACTTGAGCGTTTTCTTATCTTTATGCATTGAAGTCAATATTACTATTCGCACGCTTAAAGTTAAGCATGTGTAAAAGAGCGGAATGTTCAGCCTCGCTCCAGACTGAACCTACCAGAAAAGCACATTTAATGGAATATGGAAATAGAAAAATAAAATCCTAGGCCAGAATGTTCCACAGATGGAAATAATGTTCACTTTTAAAGAGTTCTATTCCTCCCAGATCTGCTCATCGGGTTGACAGTGTGATGGCGTGTGTGTGTCCAACAGAGGAGCAAGATTTGAGGATTACAATTCCAATATTATCTTAGAATATTTATCCCTATATCTTACAAAACTATTAAATGCTAGGGACTCAACTGATGCCTGATGTAACTCTGGCTGAAATCAAAGAGTCGCAGCAGAGATGAAATTAGCCTTATGTGTGTATGAGGGTGTGCTTTTTTCCGTAGACGATGCTAGACTTCGGGATGTTAAGCTTTTGTAAACCTCCATTAAAGAGCTTGCATGAACTACTGTTGCCGTTTCCATAGAAACAGCAGATCATAATTTCTGTGAGAATATAAAACCTTTTTCAACACATTTGATGGTAATTTTCTCCAAACGACCTCCAGGTAATTAATGTGATAGCCTGACCCCTGCTTTAACATTATTTTCTAAGAAACAAGCTGCATTGCTTGTTCAAAAATCTGAATGCATTGTTCGTACCAAGCAAAAAAGACCTTGAAAGTTTGGGAGCTGCTCAAGCAGGTATTGTATAGGGGGCCAGTTCACGTCTCTGCTTCTTTTAACACATTTCTCTGACTTTATGGAAGATTACATAGATGCAGACGACCTCTGTGCCTTTGCAAAATTAGCAGTCAGAAACCTGCGAAGTGAAACCAAATAAAAACCGGGTTGTCCATCTGTCGAAATCCCACCGAGAATCCCTGCTCTCAAAACTTAAGAATTTATTACATGATTTGCACACAACATGAAACACTCCTGATGAAATTTTAGTGATCACATTCTCTCTCTGAGCCACGCTCCCTCTCTGGAAATGCTGACTACGGTGCCAAGAGAACAACAGACCTCCGAATTTTCCATTATTTTCACAAGATGAAAAGAAAATGAAGTCAGTCAAGATTTTACTTTAACCCCACATACTTAATTGAGATGACTAATTTCTATTCAAGAATTTATTAGAATTTGATTCTGAAGGTGGCATTAGACAGTCACAATTTTGGAAAAATGCTATCAAACTTTGGAATTTAACTTTAGAAATCTTTTGCTGAAAACCTTCTCGGGTTATATTTATCCTAAACCTTTTTTAACCTCATCTACTCTCTCTAATTACAGGAGCGCATCAGTTTTCCTTCTCTCTTTCACCGTTTCCAATATGCAGTTTTGTTCTCCTTCCCCAGCTGAAGTCTTTTTACCTGGCAATACTCTCCCTGTTTGCCTACAATTCTGTATTTGCAGGTTTTTTCACTTCTTTGTTTCCATGAGAAGATCTCATGGATCGTCTTTCAGTTTTCAGATTCATTTCCTAGTTATACACTTCCACTTTTTTTTTAAGAGTTTTACACAGAACGGCACCTTTGTTCAAAAATGAGTAAATGTTAAAAAAATCAAATGAAAGGATGCTTTCTATAGCAAAAATTTGGAAGTCTTCTCCCAAAGGGATTAGTTGCATATGCTCTTCACTATATGAAAACTACCAGCTGATTAAAAGTATCACGGAAAATATATCCATCAGAGAGTCTCCTCAAACAATCTGGACTATTTTGTATATTTATTTATACAGAGATATTGAAGTACAAAACAGACATCGCTGTTTCTGAGGGCATTAAAATGTGCAGAGCAGCAATCTGTCTCCTTCTGAGTCAGACCCTCAAGTTGTTCAGTTCACATGGAAGCTTATTTTTCGCTGGGTTCTGTTACTATTGGAAACGCTGCTGCTCTCATGGACAGCATTTTAAAATATATCTATACCTGTTTGCCATGGATCTCAGAGACTTTCTATCTAGTACAGAAGGAATTCTCTTTAAATGCTTAATAGGAACAGAAGCTGTTGGACCGCTATGGGTTGCTTGGCGCTTGCTCCAGGAGATGCCTATTTCTTGCATAAACCCTCTTGACCACCTCTTGACCACCTCTTTCCGTAAGCTGTCTTTACTGAGAAGACTTTCCTTTATATGCAACTGTATTTATAAGGAATAAAAAGACATCTGTAGACAAAAGCTACTTCTATTCACTCTTGGGGGAGAAAGGAAAGAAATATTTACAAATATTTCAGCGTTTTTATCGTGATTCTCAGGACTGGCCAAAGTTTCCAAGTATTCTAATAGGTTCTTCAGCCTCTGGGGTGTAAACCAAAGGCATTACCTGAAAGTGGCAAAAGGACCCTACAGTGGTGCTCAGTAGAAATGTAAGCCAACAACTCCAGACTTGTCACACAGAATCCCACAGAATCCCAGAATGGCAAGGGTTGGAAGGGACCTCCAGAGATCACCCAGTGCCACCCCCCTGCTCAACCAGGCTCACCCAGAGCAGGGGGCACAGGACAGAGTCCAGGCGGGGGTTGAAGATCTCCAGAGAAGGAGACTCCACAGCCCCCCTGGGCAGCCTGGGCCAGGGCTCGGGCACCCTCACAGTCAAGAAGTTCTTCCTCCCATTCAACTGGAACCTCTTCTGCTTCAGGTTGTGCCCATGGCCCCTTGTCATGGCGCTGGGCACCACTGAGAAGAGCCTGGCTCCGTCCTGGTGACCCCCACCCTTGAGATATTTGTAGGTGGTGATGAGGTCCCCTCTCAGCCTTCTCTTCTCCAGGCTGAACAAGTCCAGCTCCCTCAGCCTTTCCTTGTAGGGGAGATGCTCCAGTCCCCTCATCATCTTGGTAGCCCTCCTCTGGACTCTCTCCAGGAGTTCCTCATCTTTCTTGAACCAGGACCCTCTCACACAGGAGAGTGTAGAGTTGAACTTCCATAAAGAAGAAAAAAAAAAAAGACACCTTTTCTTCCTGTTTTCTGCAAGACCTTGTAAATAGGCATTTAACCTCATCACTTAGTTGGAAGGACTAACCTGATTTCAGGCCCTTACCACTGTCTTCAATCTCTTTTTATTTTATCTGAATATCCACTGTTTTAATCAGGTCTTTTTCCCAGTGACTATTTTTTAAAAAATTAATCTTTCCTGGAACTTTACATACCAGAAAAATCATAACCTCAAGTTTGATACTCCCGTATTTATTGCTAAAGGATAGCGGACTGGTGGGCTGGCCGTTGTCCTCTCCTACATGTAAGGGCTCAAGGGTTGTCCTCTTCCCCTGGAAAAACTGCAATGGGTGCAAAAGTCCTGTAACATGATTCTAGCTACAAAATTAATTCCAATTATAATTTTTATTGTTAGTGAACTTGCTCTGTGCATGTCTTTCTCTAGGGCAAGCAAAACGTGCTTGATTCTCAGTTTCCTCATGTTAAAAAACAAAGACCTGAGCATAATGGTCTGAAGTTGTGCCAGGGCAGGGTTAGGTTGGACATTAGGAAAAAATTCTTCACAGAAAGGGTTGTCAGGCACTGGAAATGGCTGCCCAGGGAAGGGGTCAAGTCCCCATCCCTTGTGGGGATTTAAAAGCCGGGCGGACGGGGTGCTTAGGGTTTAGTGGTGGGATGGCAGGGTTAGGGGAACGGTTGGGCTTGATGAGCTTAAAGGGCTTTTCCAGCCTAAACGATTTTATGCATAACCTGAAGAATCAAGTACAGGAGGGAGTCGCTCATTCACAGAATATTCAGCTGTGGGCCCTCATATCCCAGTAAGCATATCAGGTCTTTTTTTTAATCTTGCCTTGCTATCATATGTTCTGTAGAGAGGTAAATTTTCTCATCTTGCTGGTCTTCAAAGTGCAAGAGGAAAACTGCATCTACCCTATATCTTCTTCATTAACAGCGTTGGTTTCGCTCCTGGCAGCATATTTCTGTTGTGCAAATCACAGGTTCTTGTGAAAGAAACATATCACTGATGCATAAGATTGAACTTTATCTCCCCGAGCAATCCTTAACAGTGTTCGGTGTTCAGGATTCCCAGGAAGAAATGGGCATTGCTGGATCTACTGCTTTTACTAATTATCTACTTCCGCTTGTTAATTAAGTGGAAAAGTTACCTTTGCTGAGTGTAACCCCCCAGTTTTCACCTTCACTTATTTCTGTATTGAGGCAAAACATTTTAAATCCTATTGAAATCTCTTAATAAATTTTATTCTGCAAAATTCAATGTATTTGTCAATTTCATATAGATTCAACCTACTTCATTTGTGCCATTCTTAAGGGAATGTCCAAAATAGAGCACAGTACTCCAACCGGGCACGTAGGGCAGCATAATGACCTGATTTTATGTGTTTGATGTTTTTAACAGGATCACATTGCTTACCGTATGAAATTTCCCATCTCCTGCAACTTTACATTTCAAGCCCACAAAATAACATCACCATTTTGTAATAAAATTTCTAGCACGTTATGTATTTTCTACACACCTCGCACAGTTTGCGTGTACTTCAGCTGTCATTTTACCTTCCTTTCTATTTTTAACAGCTCAACCCTTTTTCCTGCTCGCTTTCAGGTTCCTGACCATTTACCAGCAAATTCTCACAAGTACACTCACTGAAAAATGTATTTTAGATCATCAAGTGATAATCTCTTCTAGCATCAAACTGTAGTTGCAGTGGATTAAGAATAACTCAAAGGCAGAGCTCAGATGGATTTTAGGACACTTGGAGTACTCCTTTGGAAATGGGACACTTGGGTTCACTTCCCTGCTACAGTGAATGCTTATTTCTTTATAAATTGGACAAAGGGTCAAAGGCATTACCTGCAAAAATGTGTTTCCTTCACTGCTTGGTGATCAAGGGAATCTCTTAGAAAGCAAGGGAAGATCAATTAAAATCCTGTTAGTCAATGGAGGGAGCTGAAAGCTGGATTTCCCACACCTGGTGAGAGCGTCCGTGTCCCTAAACTCTTGGTTCAGCCTCTTCTTGCTTTCTATCTTCCCAGAGGTGCCCCAAATGGAAACTCTTGGGTTTAAACCAAAGGACTTGGTTTACTCAGTTTCCTTTGTTTTCAAGAGGAAGATTCACAGAATCACAGAATCGCAAGGGTTGGAAGGGACCTCGGGAGATCACCCAGTCCAACCCCCCTGCTCAAGCAGGCTCTCCTAGAGCATGTCACACAGGGCTTCGTCCAGGCAGGCTTTGAATATCTCCAGAGAAGGAGACTCCACAACCTCCCTGGGCAGCCTGGGCCAGGGCTCTGTCACCCTCAGAGTAAAGAAGTTTTTCCTCATATTCAACTGAAATCTCTTGTGTCTCAGTTTGTACCCATTGCCCCCTTGTCCTGTTGCTGGGCACCACTGCAAAGAGTCTGGCTCCATCCTCTTGACTTCCATCCTTAAGATATTTGTATGTGTTGATGAGGTCCCCTCTCAGTCTTCTCTTCTTCAGGCTGAACAAGCCCAGCTCCCTCAGCCCTTCCTCACAGGGGAAATGCTCCAGCCAATTCTAAATTATGTCATCCAAAACTTTTTCAAATCAAATTCAAAGAAATCTAAATTCAAGTGTAGTAACTCTGAACTGAATCCAATCCCTAACGTGCATTTTCATCTCTCGGCTGCTCTTCAGATTTTTGGCAACTCTTCCCCCACCTATTTCCTCCCTATTCCTGCACGGATCAAGTTGACATTATGCTGTTACTATTCATTTTTACACTAATCACTTCAGAAAGAGATTTGTAAAGTGCCCAATTTCCAATTAATCTCGAGAGCAGCATACTTAACTCTCTTTTGTCTATTTAAAGACATTCACCATAGTTTACAGGTAAAATAAAAGGAATGCAACAATAGGGACACTGATACAAATTCTTATTATTATCCAATAATTTTCCAAAGAGAAAATTATGGTTTGTTAGCACTCTCCAAATAATAATTCAGCACACAAATCTTACTTTATCCGGAGAAAAGATCCTACACACAAACATATTTACCCTGTTGTCAGCCATTTACAATCCACCACCAAATCCTCTCCAGCACTCATCTTTTGTAGCACCTTAAAATATCCAATCTAAAAGGAGATGATAGAAACAAGTTCATAAAAAAAGAGATAGATTTGGCAATATCACCTTGAGGCGACCCTAGAATTCGGACACACTAGGCCAGGCATTATATATATACATATACATATATATATATATATACACACACACACACACACACCCCTACACACGTAAAGAGATGAAGGCCATATTTGTAACAAAAAAATGTTGACAAATGGCAGAAAATTGCTTTTGTTTCTTGATAGTACGTTTCAGAGATCATTCGATATGATCACAATGAACATGACTATTTCGCCTTTTTTTTACATTCTTGAATTATGATGTAATGTATCAACACATCAATTGAAATTTTGGTCACAATTAGCATGTATTAAATTCCTGATTAGTTGTATGCATTAAAAGCACTTTAATTGGTTTGTTTCCATTGATATAATGCAATGTGTTTTAAACTATGTAATTTAGAGGTGTGTATTTAGTTATCATTGATTAGCTAATCAATAGTATTGTCACAAGGGTATGAATGCCGGGTTAATTATGTCTGAAACTCACATTTCTCAGGAAATAAGTGATATAACAATTTTCCCTCTGGCTGTGTTAGCACATCATTTGCTTCTTTTATTAAGTCATGCAGACACTAACATGAGTTTGCATTCTCTCTCTTTTTTTTGTAAAGCACTTGAGCTGTCTAACAGATCTGTTCCTCTGATTAACTTCTTTTGAACTTGCAACTCCAGTGACTTCTAAGAAGTACTCATGTGAAATATTTACAACACAGTCACACCAGCAAAATTAAAAATTCAGGCGCTACAGACAGGAAAACTAGCATCCTCTCTATTTACAGGTTCTGGGGATTTTTTAGTATTCATTCGTGAATATTTATGCAAACCGAGCAACGTTTGGTACCTACTGTCATCTACAGCAACGCTGCCATCGGCTGCAGCACGGCTAAAGTGGCTGCACCGCCGTTACTGAGGGGGACTTCAGGTTCAAACAGCTCAGTAGAACTAATCCATGAAAACCATGGTTCAGCAAGAAATACCACTTAGCCCTTGAATAAATATTTTTATATTTTTAGAATTTGTAATGTTATATAGGATTTTTAAGATCCTTGGTTCATTGGATTCAGATTCTCTAAATGACACTTAAGCATATTTAAAATAATAAAATATTTTTTATCATAGAATGTTTTGGGTTGGAAGGGACCATTAGAGGTCATCCAGTCCAACCCATCTGCAGTAAGCAGGGACACCTTTAACTACACCAGGTTGCTCAGAGCCCCATCCAACCTGGTCTTGTTTTTTCTTTAAGACCTACTATATATTTTTCTATTTCTTATCTGAGAACATCTTGCCATTTAAAATCAAAAATCGTTTTCCTCTGTGAATTTCTCCTTTCCCATTTAGTAAGTTTGCTTTTTCCTCTGATTTCAATGGAACTGAAATTTTGTTTAACAATTACTTCAATTGTTTGAGCTCTGTGTCATTTCAAGACGTTCTTATACACCAATTTCAAAAGTGCTATTCACCTAACTGTGAGAGAGATTTTTCTTAGTAAACTGATCCAGTGACAATACAATGTGCTTTTTGAGGTTGTACCAAAATATCAGCAAGAACTGACTACAGTGGATATAAAAGGTGTAGTTCAGAGCTACCAAGTTCACTTCGCAAGCCTCAGGCATAACGGAGAACCAAACCATGCTGCGTTATTTTCATTTTTCCCATGGCTCCCATGTCATACCCAGTACAGAAATTACTACCAGGCTCTGAGTTATAACCAAAGAACATATTAAATGTTCCTTAAAACCACCACAGTAAATTTTCAGGCATTGAGTTTAATGCTTTGGCCTCATAGTCATATCATAGGCGAAGACAGCTTAGAAATTGCAAAATAAATATTACCCAATGCTGGATATGTTTCCAGTGGGAGAGCACAAGGTTGTATCAATTCATCTGACTACCAAGGGCTTTCCGTGAATCACATAGCGAGGCAAGGGCTGAAGTGGTTTTGGTTCATTCCAGGTCATCAGGGGGCTCACATTAAGATTCACATCTTCCTTGGCCCAGGGTAGCGCAGCTCAGCCCCACACTCAGTCTAGACTAAGACTCGGAAGAGAGTTAGTTGGCTGATCATGGATGGAGCATCTGGCTGACATGGATGGAGCATCTCACCGCTTTACTAGAAAGATTAGCAATGAGTCCATGCTCACAGGGAGCACTGGGTGGACATACCAGCTTCGACCTAGAATGCCTTTTGGTTCCACACAACCTTACATTCCCTCTTTTTCCCTCTCTCTCCATTGCTCTCTGCACCCAGTACTGAAACAACTGAAACCATTTAAAAATGGAAATTAATAATATCTATTTTAGTAAGAGCTGTCTTTCAAAATGTCTTTTCAGCTCCATATGGAAATGTTGAGGAAAGTCCAACCTACTGAAACAGTCCAAGAGAAGCTTCAGAATTTAATACCAACCACCTGGAGTACACATAAAGACAAGCCCTAAGGAAATATTAACTAAAATGCAAATGGTCAATATTCCATATAAACCTAAGAACATCCACACTGGATCTGACCAAAAGCGTACCTGGGTCCCTTTCTTTGATAGTGCTTTAGATGTTGCCCAGTATAACAGTGTAAGCACACTGTGGTATTTCCTCATACATTCTCTCATTTCCATTTATCTGCACTTAAGGCTGCTCTTAGAAGTGATATTTATTGTTTAGCAGGCCTTCATGGATTTTTCTTCTCCGAATTTCTCTAAGCACCTTCTGAGCTTTTGTAAAATTGTAAAATCCTGGCATTCACAGTAGCCTTTGCCAATGAGCTCTACACCGGCTGCGTGAGTCACTGAACCAAGACACCCCCAACTTTCCAAAAAAGTAAACCATGTTTTTCTTCAAGTATGAAGAAAATATTAGATCTCATAACTGACTACAGGCAAGGTATTTTGTTTCATTTCAGGGATATTTCAGATTGAATTAGTTGTAATTACCATGTCCCTCTGCGGCTGACGCAGTTATATTAATTTAAGTTATAATAAAGTGCTCGGCATTTCAAATTAGAAAGATAAAATGTCTAACATTTCAATAAGAACTTTCTGCATAGTGTGTGTCATCTAGCAAATTCATGATGTTGTGGTATAAACCCTTTCTAAATGCCTGATTTGGATGTCTTGTGCGTCTCACCCACTACTTTGCCACTCAGAAAGAACACGGCCAACTCAAGCTCATGCAAGTAGAATTTTTATGTATCATCATGCACAGCTTATGCTCTCTTCTTGCTGCTCTCCGTTGTCTCAGTAAACCCAAATGAATCTTGACCCTTTCCAAATTCCAGGTCGATTGTTTCAAGAAGCAGTCAAAACAATTTTTATTTATTTCCACCCCACTGAAACAGAGGTAGTTAAACCGATGTATCTGTGGCCAATAAAACTACCATCTTAGGAGCCACAGATACTAAAACATTTAAAGGTTAGGACGCTCACAGAATACAAAATGAAAGATTTTTCAACCTAAGAGAGCAATGTGTGCACATCAACAGAAATTGTAAACAACAAAACCACAACAAGGGCACTTGCCCTACACGTTACCTGATAATAAGCATGCAGCATCGGAGGATGCACGGTAGTCGGAACTGGCAATGGGCTATGAATTATGCAAACAACTAATAAAAAACTAGTATATCTTCAACTCTAAAACACAAACGTACGGGGTGAACTGGAAGCTGCATGAGGGTGGATTAAATATATATCATTTTGCTTTTGAGATGTCTTTAATAAGTTCAGAAAGAATGACATCTAACCTGAAGGTTTTATTCGGTAATGGCCAGCTTTGCCTTACCTCCCAACTAATAATCCATTTCAGCCGAAGATATTTATTTATTTCATTGTTTGTTTTTAACCACTGATAACTGAAACAGGCTACAGAATGGTTGCATGGAATTACATCATTCATTTCTTGTAGATGATACCCCTTCCCCCTCCTGTGTCACTTGATTCTTGACTGAGCTAAAGCACTGAAAAATTAGACTTCATTTCAGTATGCTAATAGCAATCTATCCAAAACAATGTAATCAAGGCCTCATGTGCTCCTATAATTTCATTCTTGACATAAGTCTGACAGCTATTTATTGTTGGAGGGAACTGTGGGGAGGGGAAGAGAAAAATTCCTGTAATTTCCCCTCCCCCAACAAACACAACAGCTTTGCAGTTTAAAGCAGTATCTTTGTGAAACGCACAAAATGGTAATAATCATGGGGTTTACATATGTCTTGTCTTAAGCAATCAAGGCAGAGAGTTAACGGAGAGGCACATTCAGATGTGCCAATTCCCAAACTGGCCACCTCTGATGAGCCAGCTGTGAGCTTCAATTGTCACATTATAATTTAGGCAAGGAGGAGGGGGGGGGGGGAGAGAAAGGCATCCAGCTCCACACTGGATGAACATAATTATTCACAGCAGGATGCTGCAGAATTAATTTAGCCAATCAGAATTATAGTGGGGGCTGGGTATCGGCAGCAGCGAACATGAAAGAGGAGAAAGAAGGGAGAAAGAAAATCGGGAAAGGGATCAAAAAAATGCGACTAGCACCTTGCTAATATTTTGATTCTGCATCCCTCAGTGTACTTGGAATACAATGAAGTGAAAACAAAACTGTTACATAGATGTTCCTGGCTCAACGGGACTTGAAACTAGAGAAGCTGTGAATTCGGTACATCGGGAAAAAGCCAACAGTCTGAGGGGGTTTGTGAAATATCACATAAAATGCTACCTGGCTGTATCATACTGGATAATATCCTATCAGATCAACATAAATCTGGGAAAAATGCTAGCAATTCTGCATCGTTCTGGTTTAGAGCTTTAGAAATTCTGTCAAAACTCCACTTAAATAATAGAGGAGACATGAAAATCACCCCCAGCCCGGTCTGTGCTCCACTGATGCACTCCACATAATTTCATCTCACAACCTATCGCAAATTTTGCGTAGTTTTCATTGCGCGAGTTGAAGGAGCTGGCCAGGGGAATGAAGAACTGGAGCCCTGCCATTAGAGGTCAGTAGTTTTGGACTGCGAGAGAAGCATAGAAGCATAGAATCAAAGAATCATAGAATGTTTGGGGTTGGAAGGGACCCCTAGAGCCCACCCAGTCCAACCCCCCTGCAGGGAGCAGGGACACCTTTAACCACATCAGGTTGCTCACAGCCCCGTCCAACCTGGCCTGGAATGGTCCCAGGGATGGGGCCTCCACCCCCTCTCTGGGCAACCCCTGCCAGGGTTTCACCACCCTTTGCTATGCTGCAGCATTGAACACCCATTGAGATGAACGGGAAGTTCACCATTCTCGGACGTCGTTCAAGTTTTCTGTGAATTTTGAGTGCAGCATTTCATCAGTTTAGAATTTACCAACAGCTTTTTTCAGAACTTAAATGATTTTTTTTGGTAGCAAAGAAACTAGTAAGATATAGAAAAGAAATCAAGCGGGAAAGCAGGTTTTCATGACTTTAAGCTGTTAGGGTCCAGACAAACACTTCAGCCAAGCTTTTCAGGGCACCAAGAGAGTGACTTTGGAGCAAAAGGATTCTTCTTCCCATTTCCATTCACCTTCGAGAGAACATAGCAGGGCTAGGAGCGGAGAAGTCATGCTCTTTGACTCTAGCATCCTCCTTTAACTGAAGCGAAGGATAACACGATCTGCACAGCATCGGCCCTTTTGTCCCCGTTCCTGCCAGCACAGGGATGGCTGTAAAACTAGAGGGAAGATTGAAAAGCTACAGAGTATTTACACTCTGAGATAGCTGAACTTCGAGTGTCCAATCCCCCCTCCATAAACACAAATACCCCTCTTTTCATAAGATAGGGAGAAAAGTTCTTAAGTTTAGATGACCTTAGGCTATAATTCTACCTTAAGAGATGCTTAAAGAAGCAATAGGCAGCTAATGTATCTCCAGAGTACTCAGCTCATGTCCACTTAAATGAAAAAAAATTAAAAAAAAAGACAATACTGTAAGGCAGAAGCTTTTTTTTTTTCTTTTCTTTTCCTGGAATTGTGCAAGCTTGACAAATGTAACTGTAGCAGAATCCTTGAGTTCCTGTAAAAGTGAACTTAAGCTTCTGCTCTCTGATTCTGGTAACGGTGAGAAAAATGACAGGAAGGTTCGTCAGATTTTATTTCTGGCAATAATGTTTGATGTACACCGCTGTCAATGAGAACCGTGATTTAATCTGTAAGGATATAAGGCCTTGTGGTAAAAATGGTTATAACTACAAATCCTGATTAACAATCACTGCAACAGTAAAATTGGTTCCCATAGCAACAAGACTGAAATGATACAACAAATGGCAATGCCATATCAGATAAATCACTCCCTTTTTGGAAACCATTTGGCTTTCTGCTACCTTCATCTTTAAGGACTTGCAAATATTACTTTCAGTCTCCTGATCCTCACTGCTCATCCTCTAAATTCCACCATCATTTGTTCTTCTAATAACAGAAAGAATAAAATAAAAGAGTAAAATAAAATAAAAGAAGACAATATGGTATTTAACAGCTGAAAGCTCATTCCAGATACTGGCAGTTTAAAAAAAAATACACATTCTTATATATTTTATAATTTTTTCTCTTTTCATTTGCTCTATGTTTATTTTCTGGTATTTCCATAACTTCAGCTTCCAAAAGCAAATATTAATTTTAGATATTTTGCATTTGTAAAACATGTGACTGCAGTCGCCCTCTTTGTATGCATTGCTTATGGAGACAAACACTGTAACCAGGGAGGATGTGCATTAGAAAAGAAGAAAATCACACTTAGGCATGGAATTAGAAATTATATATTAATCACTTACAAAATGTACAGAACCTCTTTCATCAAGAATGGCCCTTTGACTTAAAAAACCCATGTGATTCCACCTACGTAGCCCGTGTACAGTTTGACTTTGTGAAGTTGTAATTACAGAACTGCTTAAAGAAGCCTCATAGATCCCACTGCTTTAGGGAATCGGCCGTTTGCTATTGGGATTGTACATATATAGGGCTACCAAAATATAGGTAGATAGGCAGACAGGTACATAGGTAGGTAGGTAGATAGACAGAGAGAGCCATCTATAGAGTATCAAAATGGTCAAAGGGTCTGGAACGCATGAGGGGATGCTGAAAGAATTGGGTTTGCATGATATTAAGAGGAGAAGGCTGAGTCAATCTTGTTGCTGTCTCCTTAACCGGAGGCTGTGGGGAAGATGAAACCAGACCTTTCTTGAAGGTGTAAACTCACCTGACAAGAGGCAACAGGCAGAAGTTGAAACATGGGAAATTCCAACTCAAAATGAGAAAGAAGAATAAAATTACCTGGTCAAATGCTGGGGCAGGGCTTACAAAGACATTGGGACCTAATAGTCAAAGCCCTGAGCAATCTGTTCTATGGGCAGGTTGTTGAACTAAAGACCTTGAGAGGCCCCTTCCATCCAACGTGGCCTTAAGAATCTGTCTCCACTAGGCCAGGGATGGCACTCATCCCTTACATTGTAATGATTCTTCATTCAGACAAAAACACCTAGAGTAATTGTTTGAAAAGACCTGGAAGAAATCAGTCCCTCCATAAAACACCGAAAAGCCTCTTGAGCTTCTTGCACTCAGAAAACAAAGCAACACCTTTATAACAGAGCTGAGAAAGGGGGTTCTTTTCTAACGGAGGGGCTAGCCAAGACTAGATATGGCTGCACCAAGGCAAAGGACAATCGCCATCTTTCAGACAAGTCAAGAGCTGCAGGAGGAGGACACTGGAAACCCAGTCTAACCTCCATGCCAATAGAGCAAGTCAGACATGAAAGGGTTGCCAGAATTTACTGGTTTCATCTGGACTTGTCTACCTTTCAAGCCACGGAAACGCTCTCTGTTTGCTTAATGCATCACACGTCTCTGAACCACAAACCTACAGTGCTGACATGATGGGAGTTCTTGAAGATGGAGAGAGTTTACAGTAGCCAAGCCCAAATAACTGAAGAGTTAAATCACCACATCTCAGATCTTCAGAAAGAGAGAGAAAGAGTGGACCTGCTCCCCCCGACTGCACATCAGCCTCCAGAAGCAGTTCCTGGGCTCAGTTTAAATCTAAGAAGCTTTGTACAAGCTTCCTGTACAAAGGGGTCTCATGCAGAACCGTACAGGTATGACAAGACTCAAAGAATTCAGCAGAAAAGAATGCCAGTGAAGAGGAAAAAATGCAGTTTTACAGAACTTCAACTGTGACCTGGCACCAAATAAATAGACCTAAATGGCAGCCAAAGAACTTCCAGCCTCTTAAGATAGGAAGACTTAAAATTTTACTTCATCCAGCTGTTATTAGATCTGGATAGGTATGAATAAAAGAAAGACAAGAGTTTTGGAAGGAGATATTTATTGTATCCCTTTCTGAAAATCCACATCATGACCTGTGCTCGAAATGCTCTTAATGTTTCAGCGCAGGAGTACTATTAACACAGAATAAATAACACCAAAAACCTGTAATGTATATATTCAGGGAATCTTTTCAGTGGAGCTATTTTGGGAACTAGAATATATTACCAAGAACTTAATCAACAGAGACTACAGTTTATAGACTGAAGTTTAGCAGAAAAGTATCTTCTATTTATTCTTCCCAATACCATAACTTGAGCGAATAGTGTGAACTCAGGAAGCACTTCAGGTAAATATTAGCATAGAAGTGACCAAAATAATTTATGCTGCTTAAAGTAGTCTATGAGAATTATTAAATATAAACAGTACTTTATTCTGATGACTGTGTGAAAGTTGCCTGGCAATGGCACCTGAATGTTCTGTTCATGATGAAAACTGGACTTCTCAAAGTTCAAGGAATCATAATTATGTGCTAGTTTTTTGTTTCATTAACGAAGATCCTCATATCAAAAGGAAAATGGCAGGACCCTTTAATTTCATCTCTCTAGTGACAGCAAATCGGTTCATTCAAGGTCTTTGCCATAAAAAAAGAAAAATTTATGAGCATCACTCTCTCCATAGGGGACTTTTTTGAAGGTATTCTGTTAAATGGCCTCTCCTTGCCAGAGCAGTGGTGATAAGAAGAGATCTCCATGGCATCTCTCATGTCCGTCATCTCTGCTCCTCTACTGAGATCAAATTAGAGGAGATAATCTTATGTGTTAATCACTGTCATTAACAAAAAATATCTTTGGAAGTCCATACTCCACAGGGCTTTCTGACCTGAATTGACCTGGTTGGGGGTTTTGCAGTTGGAATCAGGGCGACCAGGTAACTGGTTTCCAGTAGTAAGCTTCTAAGCTAGGAATCCCTTGATGTAAATCAGTGTAGCTCCATTAAGTTAAATGTGGCTACACCAGACACATCAATTGAAAGTCCCAATCATCTGCCCCTTCCCACCACCTCATCATGGCAAAATCAAAGTCTGAAGACCGTGATTTACACCGGTTAGATATTTATATATATATATATATATGTATATATATATAGCTTAGAGAGAGAGAGAGATATAAAAAACCTATAATTTTGCTCTTCTCAGACATAGGTCTTCAAAGTCAGTGCCAACTCATACTGTCTCTCACTCCAGGTAGAAGTTTTGCTTCTTTTTCTCCATCAAATTTCTGTGAGACAATCTTTCCTTTCTGTCCTTACAGCTAAAATTGTAAAGCAAAGCCGTGCTATTTCTATCCATAACCTCTTCCTGGATTCACACATTGCACTTCCCCCTTCCACACAGAGTGCAGCTGAGGCCACCATAGTTACTTGTCACTGAATTCTCCTTGTATGGTTTTTTTACTTTATTTTATGCTGAATTTTGCACTCAGAGCATCCCAATACTCCCTTGTTTCTCCAAATTCTTTCACCGAATCATTTTTTTCATAGACTTGACAAGCGATTAACCATTACAGATCACTTTAATAACTGGGTAAATGCGTAGGACTAAGGGGTGGTGATAATGACATCAGCTCGTCACCCCAGGAACTATCTGGGTACCACTGTCATAGCAAACCACAGAACATCTCCACCCATTCCCTGCCATGCCACCAGTCTGGCCTCATCCACACGAACCTCTCTCATCTTCCAAACCAGGAAGGCTGCATCCAAATTGGTGCAAGACCATTTCAGTGGTTCTTGCCTGCACTGCTAAATGTGCCCAGGGAATGTCTAATAAAAATGATAGTTGGGTGGGACCAAGGGCCTTAAAAGTCTAGAGAATACGTAAAGAGTATAGAGAGTATGAGTGTCAGCTTTCGGCCCCACACCCCAGCACTATTTAATTTACCAGCATGAGATAGCCTCTACACACCTATTTTTTTATCTCTTTCCATTCCCAAACTTCTGGTTGTCTTACTATATCCGATTTTGGACAGCAACCATTTCTCCTTGTATAGATACATACGCAGCATACAGCACATTGGGATATTACACCAATACTGATGTATCATTTCTAAAATCATATTTTCAGAGTTGATGCTTGTTTTTCACATAAATAAATAACTCGGGAATATAAAGTGGTACAAAAGTTTTACACAGCTAAGCAGAATAAGTATATTTGCAAGTTCTGCCTCTTTTTTCGCAGTTTTAGTGCAATTTTCTCTGCTCAAACTGGCAATTGTATCTCCTTTAAGAACACTTTTTCCTCTAGTTTGGAATTGTATAGCGGTTGCAGACAATGATACAGAAAGACAAATGAAAGAAAGTTCCTTATCGATTTCTGCTGCAAAAAAAAACCCTGCAAAAAGCATTTTAATGCTGTGCTCCAACATAAATCTAATTAAAGTCATCCAGAAGATGACATTGAAACAGTGAAAAGTGAAAATAAAAATAGCGGAAAGCAACGAAGTGATAGCAATCTGTATCACAAATATTTTTCCCTAAATCATTACCTTGAATATACTTCCAAGTTATTTATTTAGTTTTATAAAAATAACATCAGTGCATATTCATCTGTGCTTCTCATCTGGGACAGAACTTAAAACGTGTGTGCTAAAAGATCCCCCCATCATGACTTTACAGATGCTCTTTTTGTAAAATTCATAAAATTAGTACATCGGGCATTCATCTATTTACCTATTGCAATTAACTCAATTTCCGTCCTCAAAGTTTTGATGATCTTAAATGTCTTTTCCAACCTAAATGATTCTATGGTTCTATGATTCTGTGGTTTAGAATCATAGAATCATAGGATGTTTGGGGTTGGAAGGGTCCCCCAGAGCCCACCCAGTCCAACCCCCCTGCAGGAGCAGGGACACCTTGAACCACATCAGGTTGCTCACAGCCCCGTCCAACCTGGCCTGGAATGGTCCCAGGGATGGGGC
>JADKXX010002784.1:0-51890 GCA_017310255.1 Butorides virescens
GCCCATGGCCGGCTCATGGCCAGCTTTTCATCCATGCTATCCTGGTAGACATTACCCTGATACATACCAGGAGGACACCAGTCATTTTAAGTATAAAATAAAGAAAAGTGGTGGAAGAACCTTTTGCCATTTATGGATAAGATGAAGCTACTTAAGGACGATTTAAACCATCACTTCTGTATCATAATCATAATCAAGGCGGTGTGTGCATTTCCCAATATAAGGAATAAGGCGGGCTATCTTGCCAAGAATAAATCAAGATGCATATGAAGTTAATGAAGAAATAGACCTCTTGCTGCCAAGGCTTCACTAAAACAAAAGCCATAGGGGACGCCATTTGGGCTTGCATTTGTGAGCTCTGCCTGAGTGTTCTTGGGCTGAATAATGAACCTCCTTGGTGCATTGGGGCTGGTTTATGGTTCATGGAAGCAGTTGCTTTGTATTCAAATGTAGTATTTTATGCAAGCCTTAAAAGGATAAGATTCTTTTCTCTTCACCTTTATTGAAACCTCTTGATATTAAAAATGTAGGCATATCCCATGCCCTAATTTGGTGAAGCTATGTGCTAATGTAAGATATAAAATAAAGCCTTGCTGCTCATAATGATCACACAAATTGTTAGGGTATTCGTTCCCTTGCCAGCACACTAGGTCTGATGCACTGGGAACCTGGGGATGCTGCTAACATGGAGACCCACAGAGGGTTAACTGCGCCCCCCCCCCCGGGGACCTGCTCTGTTTATCACAGAATCCCAGAATGGCAAGGGTTGGAAGGGACCTCCAGAGATCACCCAGTCCAACCCCCTGCTAAAGTAGGCTCACACAGAGCATGCTACACAGGACTTCGTCCAGGCGGGCTTTGAATATCTCCAGAGGAGACTCCACAACCCCCCTGGGCAGCCTGGGCCAGTGCTCCGTCACTCTCAGAGTAAAGAAGTTTTTCCTCCTATTCAACTGAAACCTCTTATGTTTCAGTTTGCACCCGTTGCCCCTAGTCCTGTTGCTGGACACCACTGCAAACAGACTGCTTCCATCCTCCTGACTTCTGCCCTTAACATATTTGTAGGTGTTGATGAGGTCCCCTCTCAGTCTTCTCTTCTTCAGGCTGAACAAGCCCAACTCTCTCAGCCTTTCCTCCTAGGGGAGATGTTCCAGTCCCTTTACCATCCTAGTTGCTCTCCTCTGGACCCTTTCTAGGAGTTCCTCATCTTTCTTGAACTGGGGAGCCCAGAACTGGACACAGTACTCCAGGTGGGGTCTCACCAGGGCAGTCGATGGTAATGAGGAGGCAGTTCAATGGTCGACGACTTCTGCAGGGTTTCCTCTGTGGCTCATAACCTTAAAATGAGTCCCTGTGAAATTCCATGTCTCAATCCCTCTTTCCACCCTCACATCAGAGTTACCCCAAAAGCCACACTTTCTCATTCCTTACGTTAGTTCTCCTCTTCAAGCCATCCTCCTTCCTCCCCTTCTCTGACTCACGTACTCAGATTGCCTGGGGATTTATTTTCATCCCTCCGTGTTCTAGCTTTCTTACTCCTTTATCACTTTTCCTCCAATTCTGGATGCTATCACTGTCAGATTGGCCTCCTGATCATTAGCCGGACCTTTGCTGAGGATAATATTGTTACCCCTGTTCTTGAAAGAGGAAGAATAATTAGCAGATCTTTTAAATGAATGCACTTAGCCTTAGTCCATACAGCCACATGTAAAGCGTAGACGTTTTTAGGATACTGAAAAAATACTTTTTCATAGTTTTTTTCATTTTGTTGTTGAACTTCCGGCCACTAAAAACTCTTCTAACAGAGACAGTTCAGAAAAAATATGTCATCTACTTTTCTCTTTCAACCAGTAAAACACTTTTGATAGGCGAGCAATCTGTATTTTGATAGCTGAGCAACCCCACCTACTGAAGCTGGCCCTGCTCGAGTGGGAAGTTGGACCGCAGACCTCCAGAGGACTCTTCCAACCTACGCTGTTCTATGGTTATACAACACAGTGCAAACCTTCACTTTTCAGTTTTCATTTCAAAAACTACAGTATTCCTCTGCTATAGAATTACAGTGTATGAGTTTTTCTCTACTTAACTACCATTTTGATTAGCGTGATCTACAGAGAAGGAGGGGGGGAAAGGAGGAATGAGGGAAAAAGCCTGTGCCTTTGCATTGAACATGAAAACAAAGTTTTGAAATTATAAAAAAAAAAAAAAAAAAAAAAAAAAAGCAATTTTGAAGATGTCTCTTGTGTCCTTCTCAGTGTTTGTCACCGTTCCACTCTAGGATCCTCTATCTCAACTCAAGACATTTTGCATCCCCATAGACAGCTGTAACTTGTGGGCTGATGAACATTTTCACTGATGTTAAAAGATATAATTACAGCTGGACAGGATTTGATGACATTCTTCAATAGCAACTGCTAGTATGCCTTACTTTAAAAATTTGCTGGAAATAATTACTAGATCTTTTGGGGATTTTAAAAAAAAACAAACCTGCAAATGCTTCATTAGTATTAAAACATTTAGTTGTGTATTTTTGAAACAAAAATATCACCAGCAAGCAAAACTTCAGCTCCACACAAGGAACAGATTTTTCACAACAGAAGTGGTTAAGCACAAGAACAAGCAGCCTAAAAACGCAATGAAATCTACGTCCTTGGAGATTTTCAGCACTCAGCTGAGCAAGGCCCTAACTTTGAAGTTAGCCAGGCTCAGAGCAAGGAATTGGACTAGAGAACTTCCAGAAGTCCCACCTAGACTAACTCTTTCTGTAACAGAATGAAATAACAGTATCTTAGTTCATCGGTGTTTATTTCCAAATTTAAGCATGATAACAATTTTACATGGATAAAAACAGAACATTTCAAAATTTCAAATATCTTAACGTTTTTACTTCCTTTACCTTTTTTGTTTGGTTACAGACTCCTAAAACATATAACGCCAAACAGCTACACCAGGTTGGACCAAAGATCAGTTCAGACCCTTGCTCTCCCTCCAACAGAAAAGCAGAGATGCAGCGCAAGCACATATTGACAAATCCTTAGAATATTTGCCCAGCCCCCGGGGACCCCCCCTGTCCCCCCCCCCCCCCCCAGCAGACTTTTCTTCCATGATTTTGCCCCGTCGCCCTTAGGAACATGCACCTTTTCCTCTGACAGCTGTATTTGAGAGGGACATCCTCTGTCCTTTACAACTTCAAGGGAAATGTGTACTAGGTTGATTTTTACAAACAGTAAATAATAAATAAATAAAAAAATAAAAGCTTTAAAAGAATATTTTTCCTTAGTACTAATTCAGTGGGTGGCTTCATATAAAGAGGTGTAAGATCATTTTCCCTCCAGCAGCTATGTCATTTACACTCTTCAAAAAACTACTCTAAAAACCTGCTGTTAAAATTTCTCTCATTAATCGAGCTAAGTAAGTCCCTGAAAGCCTTTGGTAAAACAGACACTAGATTACATTAATTAATCATTTAAATTTTCTTCTGATTTTTCCTCGACTGCCACAGGCAACCCTGCCTCTTCAAAGCTAACTACAACGCAAGAACAATAACTACAGTTCACAAGGGCAGCAAGAGAACTGAAGCAGGGGGACAGCAGGTGAAAATTTGAGCCAATTTATTTGCATCCTATATCCCACCAATGATGTTGCTCTAAGCAAAGTTAAAACGCACTGCTGCTCTGACTGCATTTGCACAAAACAATAAGAAATTAGGGGATGGGGGGGTAGAAATATATTTCATTTTTAAGGAATACCTCTCCTGAGTATACGTAGAGGGAAGACATTTATTAACCTGCATGTACCAACTGGAGGTGATTGATAGCACACAAGGACTCCTCTTTTCTAAAATTAAATTGGCTCTTCCTCCTAAACCTCTTCATAGATTTGCTGCAACCAAAACCAGTGGTTCAGCTATCTCAGTACACGGTGACCTCCTCGCGCTTCCCAAGACTCATCCTCCTACAATCTGTGCTTTTTCCTTCTAATTCTATTCACTACTAAATAAACTGTTTGATAGTTAAATATATTTATCCATTATGTTCCAAATTTAGACATAGTAAAAATTAAAATGCACATTAAAAATTATTAAATAATTGTTATCAGTAGAACATTTTAGTATAATACTGTTCATCAGTGCACACTGTTCATAAAAATCCTTTTGATATTATTAGTGTTAAACTGGTTTACATAGGTAAACTGAGAAAGAGTTACCTTTCTTTTATGTACTTCTGTTCATAATATTCAAGAATCAAGGACCGTTGTAAACGTGAGTAGCCATCAGCACTGATCACTTAAATCAAAGAATTGAAAAATTCAGATTTATTGGGTGATCACGCCTGTTACCATCCCATACCGACACTCAGCTAAGCTGTAGGCATCCAAAGCATTAAGAGTTTCAAGAAGTAAATATCACGGTTTCCCTCAAAAATAGGACTGAGGATCAGGCACCCAAAATTCACTGTCACCATCAGGTGGTGAATAATCAGTGTGTTTGATCTCAAACAGAAGTCAACAGTGGGGTGCAGTGATTTGTCTCATTTATATGCCTATAACATACATTTGTTACTGAATGTATTTATGAAAACTTCACTGTGAAAGCCGCCTGCTGCCTTCCCGGGTGAGAAAGAGGAGCCCACCCCACTAAAAGTTAAAAACCTCCTTGTAATTCAGGCAAGCACAAGAGAGATTCTTGCATATGGCGTGTCAAAAAAAATAGCATATCTTAGCATGTAAGGTCACTCAGCTGTCAGGAACAGAAGCAGAAACTGCCTCCTAGACAAACGACGAACAAGAAATCATGAAGCTGAGGAGGAAAGGAAAGGGAGGAAAATTCTAATTTAAGCCATTTTAACAGGATGTAGTGTATGAACTGGATCCAAGACCCTGGCCCTGCAGACGGGCTGGTGTATTTGTCTACTCAGTTAGCGTCAGTATGGACCAGGAACCTTTCCAAAAGACATTTTGAATGTTGCTATAGTGTTCTGTCAGATGAAAATGTTTAATAGTGTGGATGTCATCAGACTGACTCAAGACCAGGAAACCACTCAGTTTACTATAACGACGTAGCCTACTAGAGACATAGAAACGTATTTTAGGTGTGATCCTGGGATGGGTCAACCAAGCATGCGTTGGCCTCCTTTCTATCAAGTCATTGAAAAGCTTATCAATATCCTCCACACTATTTAGTCTAACTCTAACCTTACTGGTGATGTGTGGTTTGAAAGCAGACTGCCATGAAGCTATTCCACCAACATCTGGTGGTGTACCTAAAACTGAGGGAGTAGAACCCTTGTGCAGTAACCAGTCCCCCAGGACGTATTCTCCAACATATCCAGAAAGTAACAAGCCACACAGTTTGTGAACTACTAAAGCAGGAGTATGAGATGAAAGTATGGCTCCCACAAGCCAGTGAGAACCCAAAAAAGCTGACACAGGAGAAGCACACTTGAAGCCATGGCTTCCTGTGCAGCTTGTCACAGTAACACAAAGACAGCACCTCCAAGTTTCAATCACAGAAAGACATAGCTTGGAAGGACCACTGGAGGTCTGAAGCCTAAACATCTGCTCAAAGCAGAACAAATTCAAAGTTAAAACAGACTGCTCAAGGTCACATCCAGTCAAGTTTTCAAAATCTCTAAGGATGATGATTCACACTCTCACAGAATCACAGAATTCCAGAATGGCAGGGGTTGGAAGGGACCTCTGGAGATCACCCAGTCCCACCCCCCTGCTCAAGCAGGCTCACCCAGAACAGGGGGCACAGGACAGCATCCAGGCAAGGTTTGAATATCTCCAGAGAAGAAGACTCCACACCTGCCCTGGGCAGCCTGGGCCAGGGCTGTGGTACCCTCAAAGTATGAAGAATTTTTTCCCTACATGCAGTCAAACTTTTCCCTGATACTGTTTTGCTGTTCATAAAGAAAGCAATTGATAGTCATCTCTGAGGATTGAGTTGGATGCATGGCAAGTCCTCCGTATCAAACACTACTTAGTAAGCTGGTGGTCACACACCACACCAGGTCCAATTTTCAAATGATTTTAAAGTATAGAGACCAAGCTAATACATAAATAAATAAGGAATGGCAATGGCCATTTTGACAAGCACAAATCATAAACACTACATCAGAAAACACTCATTCACTAATTGTACACTGAGCAAACTCATCAACATATGTAGGTCATTCCCCCCACAAAAGACGTAATTTGTAAGAATACAACTCAGACTCTTCTTCAGCACACAAATTACTAATGATGTTACAAATCCTATAATCTTCCAATCTGGACAGAGCCTATCCCTTTGTCACCCTATTTGGCAATACTTCTGAACTGAGTGTCCTGCTGCATGACCTGCATTTCAGAAAATGTCAAGCCATATGATCATGGCTGTCTTCTTGCTATTTCAGGTATTTCTGGACGGTTCCTTCCCATTCCCAGAAAGTCTCAGGAATTGGAAAAAGACTTAAAAATTCTCTGGAAGAGCCCAACGAGGTCATTTAACAAGAGGTAGGGAATCAGCATACGGCTAAGCGCTAGCAATGACAATATCTTGATGGTGGCACTGTAAGGTAGTAGCCCACATTCCCAGTTCAAACCTAAGGTGATCCCAACCTTCTTAAAATTCATTTGGGTGGTACTAATCAAGTCCCTTGCTAACATCTACTTACTACAGGCTCACACATCCTAGTGGCTGCAGAAAATAAGTGGATATGTGATCTGAAGTTGAGTAGAATCCCATGGAGAGGCAGGGGATCCTCACCAGCACTAAAGCCACTGTGGCGCTCCCCGCTACCTCAGACTGAAAGGCTTCAGTGGAATTTAGGCAGGCTGAATCTCACTCGGAAGCTGTTCACATGGAGGAGGCTGTGATTCACCTTCATTTGAAGAAAATAAATGTATAACACGCTTATACAGAAACTCCCAGAATGGAGATTAACATTAGAGTGCCACAAATCAGGTAGAACTCAGCTTTTATTTGTGGATTCTCACTGCAGGACAAAGCCATGAAGGAAAGGAATAGGACTGCTGTAAGATAGGAAGTACTCCACGACTAGTGATAGGCAGAGATTTATAATTAATCAACAACAGGAATGCAGCACTGTTTTACAAGGCAATAATCCAGCTCCATTCCCTAAGGTAAAGCCTGGGAGAATGAAGGCCGAGTAGTTTATTCAAACAAGGCAACTGGATTATTGCCCCATAAAACAGCATGGCACTGTGATTATTACCTTTGTGTTACATGCCCTTTTAAAATGTTTTTTTCCCCATAAATGTTTAAAACCTAACAAGTAAAAAGATCAAGAGAAGGGAAAGGGGGCATGGGGTAGAAGGTAACACATTTAATACGTTCTTCTAATTTCCTGAAAATGTATCAAGTAAGAAATGTAAAAGAAACGGTTTCAATCAGGGTTATTATAAATAGCAGCAATAAATCCTGTTAATAAGCAGGATATGAAGATTTTACGTCTCTCTCGTTCTTCACACATATGTTGTTTCCCCCCTCTGCTAGTTTCCTCCCTTTTCACACTCTCACAAATGCCTAAGCAGTTTTTCTTTATCTGGAATTTTTCCTAACACATTTAGATTTCACTTTATACTCCACACACCACATTTCACCGAACCCAAAACAAGGCAAAGACTCAAACATCTTGGAGAATCTTATTAGCGACAGCCCATAAAACTTTAAGCTTCATCCAACCTTCACCACCTCTGAAAGAAGAGGACATTCGGAGAATCCAGAGCATCTTGTCTCAGTGCCTGGATCCACACCTTGGACTGGCTGACGTAAGGCAGCCCACGCCACCTGGGCTCATTCGGTTTTTAGAACAGACCAGTATATTGCATCATAGCCAGTAATATAACAAAAAATCCAATATACCCGCTTTATGTTATATATTCCTGGTAAGACAATATGAATACTCCAAGGATGGACTCACTTCTTCATCTGTAAACTAAAGCCAAAGTATTACCTTCATTCACCATAGCCCTAAATACACACGATTCACTGAATAAGAACATGATCAAAATAAGAACATTCAGCAGACTCCCAAATCCTTCGTTTCTGATATTACACTTAGATGCGCCGCAGCTGCCTCACAAGTTTGGCATCTATTCAAGGCATTGAATTGAAACTAAAATAACAAGCGGAACTTTTACTAACATCTCTAAAAAAATCTTCTTCCTTTCATTTTAAAAACTTTGCAATTCCTCTAACAAAAATTTCTTTATAAAGGCAAACAACCAAAACAAATATGATTTCAACTGACGTTGTTTTGAAAACATTAAATGGAACCCCACTGGGAAATTAAATGGAAATGTCATCGCTAGTAACGGGAGAGAATGATTCATAGACAGAATCTAACATTTTAAAATATGTTACCTACATAATTAGAGGAGCCCGATTTTCCAAAGGACCAGTCTCTTACACCTTCCAATAAAATCAAAGACTAAATACAGATTTTGAAGGCCAGTTTCAACATATGTGCTTGAAATATTTGGCCACTCTGCAGAAATTAAATCTGGAAAGGCCTGAAAGCATGTTCCTGCTACCTTAAGGCATGGAAGGCGCTGGGCTCCAACTGCTTCACGAATGTCTTTTCAGAATAACTGCTATCACCAATGGGAAAATTGCATCTTGATTTCAAAATATGTGAACTACCCAAAAGATCTGTAATGATCCTTACAACGGCTTAAAAATAAGCTGTCCATTTAAAAACTCTGGGACTTAGGAATCTGCAACAGGTTGACAAAAAAAACCTTGGATAAAGAATTATAGGAAAGGTGACACTTGCTAGGCTGTGAAGGGCAGGAGAAGGTTTTAATTTCATTTACTGTCAAAAAAATAAAAGTCCAAGTTTTGTGCAATACAGACAGAAGGAAACAAGAAGCTGTGTGCAGACAGCAAAGGTTCTCGTTCCACTACTACATTCAAGTCCCAGTAAGGCTTGGGACATAAAAGTTTAGATTCAGCCAAAATGGAGGTAACAATAAAAAAAAAATTTGCCATGCCTCTTCAATTTTGTATAAAGCCGATTTTATCTGAAAATGCCGATCGGTACTCTTAGATTACTAATAAAACTATTTAAAGGATACTGTAGGGAGCCTATACATCAATATTAAAGTCATCGTACCATTACACTGGGTTACTGGACCTTCCTGGACAAGGGTATTACTCAAGTCTTCCCAAACTGTGGCCCCCAAACTACTTATCGCAGGCTGTCACAGGTAATCTGCAGGTGATTCACAAAAAAACCCATTATTTTCAGGTGTATCATCAGCTCTGCAACTTCGACCAAGAAGTTTGTAGTCTTCTTCCCAGCACTCACAGGAGTGAGGAAAAAACATTTTTTGTCTCATTTAACTGCTCAACGAGAAGTCGGGGATACAATTTTTAAAACGGAGTGAGCGCTCTTTCTTGGTGGACCCTGTGCTGCCCAAGAAGGCGGCAACACCTTCTTCAACTTCATTAAATTTGTGAATTTTCTCTTCAGTGAACTGTAAGATCTGTGCAGGTTCTCTTTGGGGTGAAGGGAACTCGGACTGTGCTAATAAAAACAGATGAGTGCTGCGGATTATTTGGCATCGCATCCACTGGAGGGCTCGGCACCTGATAGCAGGAATGGGAGCCCCAAATCTATTGGAGGCGTATTAAGAACAGAATGTTCAGAGACATAAATTCTCAATTAAAAGGAAAGCAAGAGAAATATTAACTCAGATGTTGAGGCTACTAAATGAAGGTCTACTGACTTCAGTAACAACGAAGGGGAGAGTGGTGCTGTGACCAATAAACAAACATTATCACCTCCGTTACCACGGCCCTTAAAAATGAAGCAAGCAAAATTAGAGAAGTGAGGAGATTAAATTAAGCAGATATTAAATAACAATTCTTAGCAGTAGTTGGATGCCATTTTGTGTGGGACAGGTTTCCTTTAATGTCCAAACAATGAAAGAGCACATAAAAGTCATTTAAAATGTCGAGACAGAAATCCATGGCTACATATTGCATTTCACACTGCTGGTACCATCAGCACTGGTTTGGTTCCTGATGCCACAGCATTAGGCACCAAGACTTTGGATCCACATGGGAGTAATGTCAATGCTTCTGAGAAAGGAAAGGCGCAAGTAGGACGGTAGTAGTGAGCTTCATAGTGAAGCCTCACAACTTCCCAGTAATGGGGAACTTTTCATGCTGCTGACATCTCAGAGGACCCTTAGGGAAAAAGATGAGAGCTTTGAGATGCAAGTGTTCGGGGGGCATGACATGAGCTGATGTTACGGGCCAAAGGACTACAGCCAGAGGTCTCCAATCCAGGCGTACCGAACAGCACGCTCACATGGACAGAAAAAGGCAGAAGAAAACTTGAGGACTTTAGCAGAAACCCCAAGTAAAAGAAATTGTGGCGGTCCCCTTCAAGGTAGTAGAAGGCGCTAACTGTTTTAGACAAATCAAGGTCCTGCTTTTCAGTTCCTCAGTGTTCAGGATCACAGGACGTGCACTCAAAGTTTTCCATCAGATATTTTGACATTTGTGCCTCATAAGACTTCTGGTCTCATCCTGAAAGATATGCAAATACCACATTTTATTTTCACATGTCCTTCTGAAAGGCAAGTTAAGCGTTCAGGCACGCCCGTTGCTTGCATATAGAACAGCGTTACACAAAAGACTGCCTGAAGCCCAAAGGCACATTTTAAAACCAATAACTGCATTAGCTAACTGAATCTGTAAACTTTTTAGACATAAAAGAGAAGTGACTTGTAAAGAAAAAACGGTGAATTTGAGGCAACGTAGGAAACTCCAGCTCCCAGCACAGGCAATGAAAAGGAAATGCATTACTGGAGGGTAAGCAGACAAGGACTTTCCACATTCATTTGTCTCATTTTTATCTATTACAAATGAAATTATAATGATTTACAGTAAAACAATTACAGAGCCTTTGATCTAAATGTCACTCAGAAACCCAAATTTAAGCAAGTGTACAAACTAAGCCGAATACCAGAATATCTGGAGAATTTACCAGCAAGAAAAAAAACCTTTAAACAAGCTCTATGATATCTGATTATAATGAAAAAAATGTAAATGTTTTAATTATCTCAGAGAAGCGTATGAGCATGAAGTTTTACTTTCACACACACACCCATATATATCCAGCTGTATAGATACACACACAAACACCCCTCTCATTTTTAAATAAAATTTCCTATGTGAAAGCTAAGTTTAATAACACACAGCAGTATGTTAGGAATAAAAAAAATGCATATAAGGAGTTTGCAGTTATCCAAAAGCAAACCAAAACCAAAAGTTTATATTGAACATAAAAAAACCTCCAAATCTACAAAAAAAATCAAGCAACTACAGGGTGCAAATAACTTTAACTGATACGCAGTAGTAATGCAATAGGATTAAGGGACTCTTAAGATGTTGTTCAAAATTCTTTTCATTGGCTCTATTCCCTCAAACCACAGCAATACAGGACAAAGATAAAATACTTCCCTTTTCGCATGAGCGTAAAAGGTTGCTCAGTTACTACACAAGCAATGTAGGGCAAGGGAAATCGATGCTGCAGTAGTAAATGAACTTTTTGTAATCAACAGATTTCGGTCCCTAATAGCAAAAGAAATGTGAACAGAGAAAACACGCATGTTGGCACTTCTTGGAAGACCTCATCTAAAAACATCTGTTCTTCTCCCCCTTTCTTTACTTGTTTTTCTTCCTACCATTTTTGTCATTTTCTTTGACTTTTGCCCACTATCTGATTATGTTACAATTTTTTTTTTTTTCATTTTAAAACTGCATTTGGCTGCTGAATACACGGAAGATTTGTTTCAATGAGCTCCTTATAAAGGAATCCACAAAACAAATATAAGCCTGGCCACTCCAGGGCACAGTACTGTGCCCTTTCATTACGAGACATGGTCAGCTGTAACGTTTTGCTGTAACATCGTGCGTAATTCCTCCAGTGGGATTGCGCCTGATCCCAGAGGATGAGACAGCTGAGGGAAAATAGCACATGCAAAATTCACCACTTCCAACATACAACTCAAAAGCAGGTAACGTATGCAGGCAGGACCACCGAGGTTGTCTGTGGTATTAAGAGTATCCCAGGCATGCACAGAATATTCAAGTTTCATATACAGAACGGACAACGGAGAGGAGAAGAAACACTTTCCTTTTTTTATACGAAAATTAGAGTAAGAAAACAGGCTGAAAGTTCACAGGAGAAAGACTGGCTGGAGCATCGAGAACTTCCTTGTGCTTCCTTCGCCCGCCTGGACGAAGTCCTGTCGAGCATGCTCTAGGAGAGCCTGCTTTAGCAGGGGGGTTGGACTAGATGATCTTCCGAGGTCCCTTCCAACCCTTGCAATTCTGTGATTCTGTGAAGGTCTTGGTAAGGGACTTGGGGGTACTGATGGATGAAAAGCTGGCCATGAGCCAGCCATGGGCGCTGGCAGCCCAGAAGCCAACCCTGCCCTGGGCTGCATCAGGAGAAGCGTGGCCAGCGTCGAGGGAGGTGATTCTGCCCCTCTGCTCTGCTCTGGGGAGACCCCCCTGGAGCCCTGCGTCCAGCTCTGGAGCCCTCAGCACAAGGAGGACATGGACCTGTTGGAGCGGGGCCATGGGAGGGCTACTAAAATGATCCGAGGGCTGGAGCCCCTCTGCTCTGGGGCCAGGCTGGGAGAGTTGGGGGTGTTCAGCCTGGAGAAGAGGAGGCTGCGGGCAGAGCTGAGTGCGGCCGGTCAGGGCTTCAAGGGGGCCCATAGGAAAGGGGGGAAAATCTTTTTAGTAGGGCCAGCTGTGACAGGACAAGGGGGGATGGCTTTAAACTGAAGCAGGGGAGTTTTAGCCTGGATCTAAGGAAGAAATTCTTTGCAGTGAGGGTGGTGAAACCCTGGCAGGGGTTGCCCAGAGAGGTGGTGGAGGCCCCATCCCTGGAAACGTTCAAGACCAGGTTGGACGGGGCTGTGAACAACCTGATCTGGTTAAAGATGTCCCTGCTCCCTGCAGGGGGGTTGGACTAGATGACCTCTAAAGGTCCCTTCCAACCCAAACCATTCTATGATTCTATGACACAAGACCATAAAATCCATTTTGTACAGGCAGAGGTGCTGTTCTTTCACACAGCAAGGCGCACGGGTTGGCAGACTTAACACCTCTCTCCTTTCTGTTACAGAATTGCTTCAAAATGCTGTAAGAAGAAAATGAAGAAAATAAAGAAAGCAATTAAAACATCAAACAAGACCTTCCATGGATCACCCTCACTGCTGGGCAGACCCCAGGGCATGGATCTGCTCCAGCCTCATCTCCATCGCACTACAGGATTCGGCAACCCTTCCCAGTTCCTACCATCCATATTTCCTAGTAGTTCACCCCAGTCTTGCTCAAATTTTGTTGGCCTTGCAAACCAAAAGGGATCAGTTTTGGAAGTAGCACAAATTGGGAGCAAGTCTAACTGGTGGAATGTAGTTTTAGAAATGTTATATGATGTTTTGTTAAAGCACTGTCCTTCTGTTTGGGTCATTTTATCTCTCTTTGTTTCATGTACTGTACCAATAATCATAAAAAAGAAGGTCTGGAGGTCCTGAAGACAAAATGTAGTTCCTCAGTGTGTCTCAAGGTAGGACTACTTGTTCTCACCTCTGACAGCTGATTGCCCAACCTGATTTTAAGATCGGTACAGTTGGATGCTCCGAAGACCCAGAGATCATCTATTCCAGCACTGCTCTACCCCTACCTTTAGAACATTTTCCCTAATATCTAACCTGAATCTCTTTTGACACAGTTTAAACCCACTATGCCTTGGTTTAGCCACCACAGGCATGGAGAACAGATTAGGACCTTCCAATTTGCAGCAGACCTTTTACATAACCGAATCATGCTGTCACATTCTCCTTCAAACTTCCCTTCCTTAGGCTAAACAACTCCAATTTGCTTTCTCACTGATTGTATTTTCTAGACCTCCAATCACTATCATTGCTATCCTCCTGGCTATTTCCAGTTGAACCATATTTTTCTTGAAATGCAGTGCCAAAAATCTTAAAATGTGCATTACTCCATATTGTACCCTACTGCTAGAACGAGGGCATTTGCTAGGGCAAATGACAGAGAGAATGGGCCACGTCTTCTAAAATGTCTCCTGTGGGACAGAGCAACCTGATGGCATTGCCTGGAGGACACGCACGCACGCACAAAGGGCCAGATGTAATTATGTGCCTACAAAGTATTCTGCATGCTGCTCCTAAGTTCTAAAGAACGTTTACCTGCTCCAGATTAGGAGAGCTAAAGAAAACCTTTGATTTACAAACTCACTGCTTATGAGCAGCTCAATTAGAATTCAGCACTCCTACGGGCAAATTAATTAGAAGATACTGCGTTTTACTAGAAACTACTCCACCTGAGGCTCCAATACCATTGTACTATATAATGAAGAAATTTGCCTAAAAATGCCTACCTCGGGCTGCTGACAACAAAGGAAAATGGGAGTAATGAGTCCTACGTACCTACACCACCACAGATATTGATCCTGGCCCAATTCTCTCATGAGAACCTAAAGAGACAATTTCAAGTTAAAAACTCACTGAATAACAGCCAAGACCACATGAAAATAAATTCTAGAGGTTGTTAACTGGGTGTCCATAAAAATATTCCACCTTTCATCAGAATGTGTCGGGCAGACAAACTGCATGGCTCGCAGAATTGTTGTTGAAAAAGTTATAAAGGCTGAAGAGAACAGGCAAGATAGTTGGGCATTTACATTAGCATAAACACATCAAATATTCATTATAGCAGAGCACTCATTATGTCAGCAGCTGAATTAAATAACAAGAAAAATATTTCCCAACTATAAAGGTAAGTACCACAACAGCCTCCCACAACACAGCAATTTTAAAGAAGAGACAGTGGTGAGCCGGCATCGCAGGGAATCACGTTGGGTTCTCTCCTAAAACTGGTTCTTTCACTACAAATACATCAGGTTTTAACATTTCCCTTTCAGGTGAATTTACACAGAAAAAGTGTTATAACCAAAAATTATATATTATTATAGATGTAGTTTATATTCTGTATCCTATATAATTACATAATACATATTTTATAGGATATTATATATTGGTTTATATATAGGAATTATAATGTACAGCGTAAATCCATATAAAAGGAAAAACGATACACCGGGACAATGTATCTTATTACAATAGCACAGTGTATCTTAAAGGCAAAACTACACCAATGCGATGAGTTTACAAGTTTAATCATAGTGAAAAAAAGAAAAAAAAAAAAAGAAATACACAGACATTATATCAGCTTGTTTATAAAAACTTACTGCACCGGGCACACAAAACCAGAAAACAAGAGCCATAAGCGTAACAGCATCAGAATCATGGAATCACGGAATGGTTTAGGTTGGAAAAGACCTTTGAGCTCCCCCAGCCCAACCCTTCCCCTACCCCTGCCATCCCACCCCCAAACCCTGGCCCTCAGCACCGCCTCTGCCCGGCTGTTAAATCCCCCCAGGGGTGGGGACTCGACCCCTTCCCTGGGCAGCCATTGGAATAATCTCCCCAGGGATATGGTTGACTCCACCACATTGGACACTTCCAAGATGCAGATGGACAGGGTGCTGGGCCATCTTGTCTAGGCTGTGCTCTTGCCTAGAAATGTCGGACCAGATGATCCTTGAGATCTCTTCCAACCTTGGATTCTATGACACTCTCCTGTACCTCGCTAATGATCTCATCTCTACTTTCTTATTCTGAAGCATCACAACCAGCCAGCTGCGGAAGAAATACATGCCCTCAAAAGACAGATTCTGTATCGCCATGGGCTCTCCTTTGGAATCTCAGCTAGCTGTCACCAAGAAGCTCAGCTTGCTATGACTTTCATAACCAAGGATGAAGTGGCTGTTTCAAACTCAGAACCACACACATCACAGCACAGGGTACTGGGGAGATTTGTGCCAAATGGTATTGTTCTCTCTGTATCAAGACAATACACAAGCAAATAATCCACAGCATTCACCTATCACCCCCTCTATTCCACCTCCCAGATTGCAGATACCTGACTTCTCCTCCAAGGTAGAGTGAAAGATAAATAATGTCAGTGAAAGTAGCAAGCCTTAAAATAATGAGTTACAAGTAGAGGTCCTCTCTTGCTTCTTTGAAATGCTCCCCACCTTCTCACCTATGGCGAGTAGACAGCGGTGCTCTCCTAGACAATGAACAAAAAATTCACAACTAAGGACAGAACACCACAACACTCTCCAACTAGGAATGAGATACAGTATAAACTCGTAGGCTAACACCATTCTGTTCTTTACAAATGGAAAAGCTACCTAAAACAAGCCTTCGATGCGGCCATAAAACTCCTGGAGAAGACTTTCTCAGTCTACTGCCTACTTCAGGGCAAAACTTTCCATCCTATAACATTCAATTCCAAGTAGTTCTATCAACATAGTACAAATAAATTAAGATTTTTTTCTGAATATGTTTCTCCTGAACGTACACTTTTTCCCTCAGTCTGTCCTCTCCTCAGAGTCTCTGTGGATGTTTTAAACTGGGCTGGAATCCATACTACCAAAGTCACTGTCGTTGGAAAAATAAAATTTGAAATATATCTCTATATAATATTTAATATCTATACTATCTATGTAGGAGTAAGGACCCCAGAGACTTCTCTGGTTAGATGAACAAGCAAACTAGACCTTATTCCTATTCCTATCTGTAGGACTGGAAAAAACACAGCTGTGGGGTATCCAAAACAAAATCCACACAGAAGCCTTTCATCTCGTATAAGCACTCTTACACTGTACATTTGGTGCTGTGCTGAGATGCAAAAAGGGATCTCCGTAAAATCAACACAAATGGAAGCCTATCGGTGTTGAAACCCAAAGTTAACATTTCGCAGATGGGGAACTGGGACTAAGCCCTTGTTACGTACCAGGAAAAAAAGCAAGAACTATAAAGTGCATTATCTAAGAAGATGGTCAAAGAAATATTCCAATTGAGAATCATAGAATCACAGATGGTCTGGTTGGGAAGGGACCTTTAAAGGCCATCCAGTCCAACCCCCTGCAGGGAGCAGGGACACCTTGAACCAGATCAGGTTGCTCACAGCCCCGTCCGACCTGACCTCCAATGTTTCCAGGGATGAGGCATCAACCACTGCTCTCAGCAACCTCTGCCAGTGTCTCACCACCCTCATTGTAAAAAATTTCTTCCATCTATCTAGTCTAAATCTACTGTATTTTGGTTTAAAACCATCCCCCCTTGTCCTGGCGCTGCAGGCCCTGCTAACAAGTCCGTCCCCCCCTTTCTCCCCAGCCCCGTTCAGCCCTGCAAGGCCGCACTCAGGTCTCCCCGCAGCCTCCTCTGCTCCAGGCTGAACACCCCCACCTCTCCCAGCCTCTCTCCATGGCAGAGGGGCTCCAGCCCTGGGACCATCTCCGTGGCCTCCTCTGGCCCCGCTCCAGCAGGTCCCTGTCTGTCCTGGGCTGGGGACCCCCGAGCTGGACACAGGGCTCCAGGGGGGGCTGAGTGGAGCAGAGGGGCAGAATCCCCTCCCTCACCCTGCTGGCCACGCTGTGGGGGATGCAGCCCAGGGTAGGGTTGGCTTCTGGGCTGCCAGCGCACGTTGCCGGCTCCTGGCCAGCTTTTCACCCCCCAGCACCCCCAGGTCCCTCTCGGCAGGGCTGCTCTCCATCCCTTCATCCCCAGCCTGTATGGATACCGGGGATTGCCCCGACCCAGGCGCAGGACCCTGCCCTTGGCCTTGTTGAACCTCATGATGTAGTTGCTAGGTGTAATCTAGCAGATCAAAGCCAGTGTTTTCTGTATGACTCTTTTCTCATTTTTCTAATACTAATTTATATGGAAGATTAAATCAAAGTCATCTTCAAATACATTACTAGCCCAAATAACAGCTTGCTGGTATGGACTCTCCACCTTTTGCACCTGTCCAGAAAGGCATCACATATATTACTCCATATAGAAATATATAATTCTGTATCCTAATGTGAAGACAATCCACAGTATGGAACAGAGATAAGCTACTGGCTAAATATAAATCACATCTGCTCTCAGATACTCCGTGCCACCCACACTGCTCTTCATGAAGAACTACAACATTTCAAAAAAGTTTTTAACTTTTTTAACTGCTTGTAAGGGGCCTGCTCTGTCTTACGTAAGGATAATGTAATCTTAGATAGCTTCTGCGTATAAAATCAAGAGTTTACTAATAGCTTCCTTAGGGATCTGCACGGCAGCTATATACATCTTCTCATTACAGCTTAATGAAGTCAAACCCAACCTTTCTTCAGACCTTCCAGTTTCAGTAAATGGATTATCTCCATATCAGAGAGACACTCTTCTTGGGATCTGATTACCTCCTACATTGTGGACCTCCTTCTAAGCACCTTCCTGAAGTGTCTGAGACATCCATCTGTCGTAACTGCTTTCCTTACAGTAATGTACATCTGTGAAAAGAGTGGACTCCAAAGTCTCCGCAGGTGTCCCCTCCAATCTCACCATACATAAGCAGCAGGGTTCTGAGCAACCATATCTAGTTAGCGGTGTGCCTGCTCACTGCAGGGGGGTTGGACTAGATGAGCTCTAGGGGTCCCTTCCAACCCAAAACATTCTATGATTCTATGAATAAAGTGAATAAGACATCCCAGTTTCATGACTATTCTCTAATTTCTCTCTTATCAATACGCTTCATTAACAAGCTGTTAGAGCACACGGGGCAGTCAGTGTCCTACAAATGCCGTATACTTTCTGTTTTTAAAAACCTAACATTTGATACTACCGAGGTTTCAGCTTCAGACAAACCAAGCCTTTTACATAGGCTGAAGAGGTCAGCAGGAAGAAGAATTTAGGAAAAAAGATGACACCAAGACAGTCATCTGCGTCAGCCAGATAATTTCCCTAAGCAAATTAGCAGTCACATGGATGAGAAGTGGTCATGTAATATGGTCAGATCTTGCTGTCCTTCAGAACCCAGCTTACCAAGGTGGAGAGACAAATACCTCCTGGTATCTAATTTATGCCAGAAGTTGTACAAAGTACATTTCCTACCACACATTGAGGAAGCACATCCTTTACCCAGCTAGACCCTTTGCTCCAAGAACTGGAAGGGGCTGCCCAGGGAAGGGGTCGAGTCCCCATCCCTGGGGGGATTTAAAAGCCAGGCAGACGTGGTGCTTAGGGCCAGGGTTTAGTGGTGGGATGGCAGGGGTAGAGAAACAGCTGGGCTTGATGATCTTAAAGGGCTTTTCCAACCTAAACCATTCTGTGATTCTAAGAAGCACTCACTGCCCTGGCTAAATCAAAATACTTTGGGGAACCAGAGTCCACCATTCTTCTGCAACACTCTGCTATTCTATACCATTTCTAGAGTTCCCTGTGCCACAACGATCCTAATTCACACACATGCCAACATTTCAAGCCCTATTTTCTTTTTGTGCCCTCATAAACTACAGTGCTAATGCCCTGGACCCACAAACATCTCTGGAAGGTGGCAAACAACAGCTTCAGAATACAGTAGTCCTAAAGCAAGTCCAGTGAACTCAAACTCAAATATCCTCTATCTACCTTTTGAGATTTCTGAAGTACAAGATCAGACTTATATCTTAACTCTTTGCACGGAACAGGCAGTAACAGGATGCCTCGGTAACCCTGTGAACCCTCTCAGAGTCCCTTACTGAGAAAGGAATTCTTTTTTTTTTTTTTTTCAAAAAAGGCTTGTTCAGTGTTGAACCTCTGAAAAATAGGGAAGTATGGAAGCATAGCAGAATTAGTTAAAGCGACTAAAATAAACTAAATCAGTCGGAACAGAAAATTTCAGGGATTGGAGAAAAGAAGATAGGTTCAAGAGCGAAAGAAAAAAGACTTGGAGATACTCAAATTAATGCACTGCTCTGAACAAAAGTGTTAAGACTGGTGTTAAGATGCCAAAATATAAGACTAAGGACATGTCACAAGGGATCCTGATCCCGTACTCACAAGTTCTCTTGTCATTACTCAGGAGATAGATTACATTACTTGCAGGGCCATGGTCCTTTGCATTACATAATCTGACTTTGGGAATCAAATACTTGATAGAAAAAGAATCTCTACAAAATGTCTCTAGTCTTCATCGGTAAAATGATCATGAAGAAAGCAATTCCAAATGCCCAATACCTTTTCAGATGCCCCCACCTGGCTTCTGCTGTAACTCCAGAAGACCCCAGTTCTCCTGTATACCCCCTGTCATGCCTGACAGCTCCACAAAGATCTCTCAGACAGCCTAGGCTATCTAAAATAGCCCTCTTACTGCTGTTGGAATCATAGAATCATTAAAGTTGGAAAAGACCTCCAAGATCAAGTCCAACTGTCAACCCAACACCACCATGCCTACTAAACCATGTCCCTAAGCACCATGTCTACCACTTTTTTTAACACCTCCAGGAATGGTGACTCCACCACCTCTCTGGGCAGCCTGTTCCAATGTTTGACCACTCTTTGAGTAAATCTTTCCTAATATCTCCCCTCAGCCTCCTCTGCTCCAGGCTGAACACCCCCAGCTCCCCCAGATGCTCCCCAGCAGCCTGGGGCTCCAGACCCCTCCCCAGCTCCGCTGCCCTTCTCTGGACACGCTCCAGCCCCTCCAGGTCCTTCGGGGAGGGAGGGGCCCAACCCTGACCCCAGCAGTCGAGGGGCGGCCCCCCCAGTGCCCAGCACAGGGGCACGGTCCCTGCCCTGCTCCTGCTGGCCACACCACTCCTGATACAAGCCAGGATGGCGCTGGCCCTCTTGGCCACCTGGGCACCCTGCTGGCTCCTCTCCAGCCCCCTCTCCACCAACCCCCCCAGGCCTTTTCCGCCGGGCAGCTTTCCAGCCCCTCTGCCCCACGCCTGGAGTGCTGCCTGGGGTTGTGGTGACCCCAGGGCAGGACCCGGCCCTTGGCCTTGTTGAACCTCACCCAACTGGCCTGGGCCCATGGATCCAGCCTGGCAAGGTCCCTCTGCAGAGCCCTCCTCCTGGTCAGCAGATCGACATTTCCACCCAATTTGGTGTCATCTGCAAACTTCATGAGGGTGCCCTCGATCCCCTCATCCAGGTCATTGATAAAGATATTAAACAGAACTGGGCCCAAAACTGAACCTTGGGGAACACCACTTGTGACCAGCCGCCAGCTGGATTTAACTCTGTTGACTGCAACTCTCTGGGCTCGGCCATGCAGGCAGTTTTTTACCCAGCAAAGAGTACGCCTGTCCAGGCCACGAGCTGCCAGCTTCTCCAGGAGAATGCTGTGGGGGACAGTGTCCAAGGCCTTGCTGAAGTCCAGGTAGAGAACATCCACAGCCTTTCCCTCTTCCACCAGGCGGGTCATCTGGTCATAGAAGGAGATCAGGTTGGTCAGGCAGGACCTGCCTTTCATGAACCCATGCTGGCTGGGCCTGATCACCTGGTGGTCCTGAACCTCTGGTGAGCTGCTACTTTATGGTTCATGAAAAGGAAATTCATAGACTCTCTTCAAACTACTATTGAGCATAGAGTACCCTCTCATATAGACTTGGGAAAACTATATGGTGTATGAAAAAAATGGAGAAAAAAGTCAAATTAATCCCTTCCAAGATACTTAGGAATATGGAAAGCATAAGAAGTGTCACCAAGCATCTTCAAGGATATCTTGTACCTTCACTGAAAAAATGCAGAAGAGAAAGGTAATGATATTTTTATTAGGAGGTAGCAATTACAGAAGTCATTCTCCGGTTCGAACCACTAGACAAGATTCAAGTGTCTTTGTCTTCACAATGTTTAAAACCAAAGCAGACCCAGAAAAGTTGACCTTCATTATACTATGACAACAGAACAAAGATAGCTAAAGGAAATTATAGCCTTGTTCTGCTTGATCTTGGCAAACTTACAGAAAAATAGGTGATTTAACAAATGTAAAGAAGGGACAATAATGGGAATTTCTTGCAAAAGCTATAATTCATCCCCTTGTAATGAAAATAACATTCAAATCAGGTCTACATTTCAATTCCAACATCTCCATGACTTAGATGAGAAAATGCACAGTGGCCAATTCATTTTTGTTAATTTTTCTAGCCACAATAAGTGGCATCTTTGTGAACATAAGAGGACACAGAATACCCAAGACAAGGCGAAGACCACTAGAGCTTTCAACTACATTAAGTGGGTGGTCCCCATCTGCTTCAGGGAAGATACAAACATTTTAAAATTCCATAGCACCAGCCGAATATGGAAAAACTGCTATAGTGACTCAGAGAAACAGATGTGTACTGGGTATAACTTAATTATAGGAAAACAACTGGAAAAATATGGATGTCCATAATTATCAAGAGGACAAGCTTCTATCATTTGCACAATTTCAACAAGATAATCAGAATGAGTCAGGCCCTAAACAACTGTGGGTTATTCCTTATCTATAAAATAAATGTGATTATAGCAGACAATATGGTTATCTTAAGACAGCTTAAAAATATTACAAATTAGTATTTTCATCTCCTTATCATTTGTTGTCCTATTTTCCTATTTTCTTAACCTTGAAATTGAATATAGCAAAGACTGCATTGTAGTGGCCTGTACAAGTAATCACTTCCATTTTTTATTTTAAAACTTTTTTTTTTTAATTATCTTACTGGGAGTTTGATTGATCTTCCTCAAATTTAGACAACTAAATGTCAGATGTCTTAGTTTAAGGTAGCTGCCCTGGGTTACCGTTACGGTCAATAAAGAGAGTGATTCACAGGACCATGTGACAGCCATCTAAATCAACTTCTAAAGGTATTTATTCCTCCACAATTATTATGAAAGTTACTTAGCTCACTTATATGCTGTTTTAACAGTTACACTGGACAAAATGCTATCATTTTGGCTCAAAATTTCCGTTGCACAGGTAAAGACTGTGGCCTATACCTCCAGTTGGAATAAAGGAGTGGAATTCCACCAAAGTCAATCCCGCTACGCCCATTTGCAGTGTTGAAACTCTAACCAGCACTTGCACATGTAGTACTGGACAAACGATTTTAACTAAAATGAAGAAGATGTCTGTGTCTGTTTTCATGAACAAGTGGAGAAGAATTTTATGTTAAATTACGATAAGGTATAGATGATAAGGAAGAAGGGAATACTACAGCCTTCTTCCTGCAGTTTCTCAGACAGTTTTCCACCTTGGTCAACGCTGGACATGTAGAAAAATATTAGGAACACACTTACAGTTTTAGGTACCTTGCTGTGTACTGGAGCAAGATCTGAAGAAATACATGTTACAGTTATATGGAAAAATGAAAACGATGACACCAGTGCCAGAAAAGTTGATTTACAGAGAGAAAACACCTTGCCATATAGTAGGCTACAAAATAAGCAATTATTCTGGAGTACTGGTAAAAGGTAAATGGTAAATGCAAAAAGCCCTAAAATGTATGCAGCTTTTTAAAAAAATACTGGTTATAGAAGATGAGGTTACCTCAGCAATGGCAGAATACAGAGTTCTACCATGCGCAGAACATCCAGCTCATCTTCAGCATTTCCCATGGACATCGGCATGAAAAATAGCATGCAAAATCTGCATCTGCTCTATTTTAACATTTATATTATTATCCTACAGCCCTATTTAGGAAAAATCCGTAGTCACACTGAGAACTGCATATCTCATCCTTCTCCAGTAAACATACTGGTTCATAGTAAGCGCTCATTCAACCTTGGTACAAATCTGTGTTAAAAATGGTTTACACGTATAAATCTAAAAGTACAGACTAAGCCATTACAGTCCCATTTGGATCTCAGCCTCCTTTGATACTAGTAAAAACAGAAGAGTAAACCTCGGTTTATATATTATTAATACATACAAGTGAGATCAGACATAGGCCCATTACAGCATCAGATGCAATGCTCCTACGTGAAATAATATTATGCCTCTGTGGTTTAAGAAAAATCAAGTTAAACCCTAAACCCTAATCCTCATCTCTACATTGAAATGTGCCACTTTAAGGAATTGTACCATCCAAATCAAAATACATATTAATGATTCATCAGGAATTAAACACAAATTGTTCATTTATGAAGTTATTAAACTTAACCAATAATTAAGGATCATAAATCAATGGTGATAATGAATTATCTGATTAAAGTATCCAGAAAACTCCAAATTATTACACAGTTTGTAGATAAAATATATAAATACGATAAACCATGTCAAATCACACTCACAAATTACATTTTCACGCAATCCAATCAACATTCTGGAACCAACCACTTAAACCACGCAATTCAAATTTTTATTCTAACTTGCCAAATTGGGGTATTTTCCAAAAATAAGCACTTAGATGAACTTTTAAAAGCAAAGGGCTTAGCAGAAATAAGAAATACTTTCTTTATTATCTAGGCCAAAAGAAATCTGCAGTGGTGTGTATCTCATTTAGGAAACCAAACTGTACTGAGTAGAAATTCCGAAGATAAATAGTCTTTTCAAAATTGTAGTAACTGCTTTCAAAATAACTTCAGTGTCAATCTGTGTTCAAATATTTGTACAAATATTCCTATTTGCAAATGCATTGCAAGGACCCACATGTTGATCATGTTTAAAACCTGAGAAATCATTTATAAAATTATAGAAGTGCTCAGGAGAGAAAGATGGGTATTGTAATATTCAGAGCTTGTTTTCACTTAGAGGCACCACCACAAATGTTTTCTATTGTTTTCTGACTTTTAATAGGGCCACCCATTAAAAATTTGTTTCGAAATGTCGTGGGGAAAGAAAATAGCCTATGCCTTGAGACCCCACACTCTTTCTAAGAAACAGAGGAAATTCATCGCAGAATATGCACGCAGACAGACAAACTTACTGCCCTGTTGTGATTGCAAACTTACATCCATCACATCTCTCTGCTTCCCCGAGCACATCACATGTTAATGCCTGTGCAGGAATGAACAAGATACGAGCTAAGCCCCCAGAAAGCACAGCTGAACTCCTTCAAACATTCCCTTTCCACCGAATATCGATGTGTAATCTCTTGCGGGATACCTATTTTACCACAGAGCTGTTGAATATATTTTTTAGCGATTTCGAAAGCCAGGGTTGCTGTTTTACTAATATCATCTGATGGAGACACTTTCTTCAAAAATCACTAACAAACCATATTAAAAGGTTTCAGGACATCAACTGGTAATCACGACAGCATCTCAGCCACTATTTAACGACAGTATCTTGCAAAAGGTTCACTGATGTAATAAAAATCTGACACATCTTGCTATGAAACCAGTTTAGTGTAATATTAAAGTAACCCAAGTTCTTTTAGAGAATCAAAAAGGCCGGCTATTTCTAGAAGTCTGGTAAACAAAATGCCATGACGTGCAGTTAAAATACAAACACATTCCTGTTAAAATGCTTCTCATTAATGTTTCTTCCTTTCCTTCGGCATATAAGAAGAATTAGGGAAATGTACTTCTGCAGCATGCCAGAAATTACACATCTCACAGGCTGAACAAGCTATTCTTTAAGGGTAGTGTAATACTTACTAGAAGTGAAGACGATCCATAAAAATCTACGCTTTACAGTTACTCTCTGAAATAATAATGCTGATTGCCACAGCAGCAGTAGTATAATCCGAGCATATCCAGGCCTCAGAGGCAGTATGCTAGAATTTGTTCCTAGGAAATCAGAAATAAGGTACCTGTCTCACTGAAAATCCAGGCACCCTTGGAGCAAACAAACAATGGGGTTTTAGGTCCTTAATTTTATTGAAATCATAAGACATCCACGCTTCAGGCGTCACAGATTTTTTTTTTTTTAATCCACGTACGAGAAAAGAGCAGATTTTGTTCACAATTTACAGCAAACAGGTCCTGTAACTACAAATTGAAGTTTCCATATCCAGTGTCATCAGTTCAAATCCAGCTCTGTCATCTTCAAACACTCCTCACTTGGCAGAAGTCAGGATTTTTCCATCTCCTATTTCCTCTGAAAGTAGAAAATTCAGCAATTTCGTATGCTTTCTAGTCAGATGCACGGGAAGAAATGTTTTAGAGCAGGAGCAAAATAATCGTGCTCTCATTTCTTTTTTTGCCCTTCAGGCGTAGCCTGGGTGTCTTCGGCTTGCCCTGCTGGTCTTCAGTCTTGTCACTAATAGCTGGGAGATGGAGCTAGGACAGCACGAAGCAGCAAAAATAAATATTGTTGCTTTAAGAACATACTTACTTTTTATATTAAGATGTCACAACTTTCTCTCTACTCTTACTTCATTGCTGGGTCAGATGAAATCTTTAAGGAGGTTCCATTAAAAGTTCGTATCTGCAGCATATATGAGAGAAACGCTGAAATTCCCATTCTGAACATATTCCGAAGGAGGTCAGATTTGGTTTTAAAGCATATTCATGCCGATGAAAACTTTTTTTGTTGCAAAAAATTAAAATTCTCCCTTTTATTTAGGTATTCCCTCTGTAATCTTCCAAGTTACTCGGCTCCCTTACAGTTTAATCAGACACACAAAAAAAAAAAAAAAAAAATCAAATATCGTATTTCCCATATGTATAAACTGACATTGTGGAGGCTTCATTAAAGAAGTCTTTTATTTCTCTTATCACTGGTAACTGAAAGTCATTTAATGTACCACCACTTTCAAACAGCCCAAGAGACTTAAAAAGCTATCTAAGTTTGAAAACCAAAAAGTTCTGAGTTTTTCTGTACCCCAGGACGGTTTTCTTTCCTGAAGCTCAAGCCGAGAAAGCAGACAAAAGAAGCTGATTTGACTGAGCCGTGCCAAGTCTTGCCTTTTTTTTTTTGTTCCCCCCCTTTCCTCGGCTCTCTCGCTCGCTCTCTCTCTCGCTCGCTCGCTCCCAGCATGGCAACCTTCCCGAGCAGTCTTGGCGGAGCTCCAGCCTGTGCCAGTCTGTCTGAGTTCTTGTTTTCCAAAAGATGCTCTTTGCGAATCAATTAATAGATTTAAAAACAGGAAACTGTGGGTCAGTAACCAAATCTTGGCACCAACAACCGCTCCTTCTGCCAAACCGGCTTATAGATTTCATGGGTTCCTACCTTTTACAAGGGATATAACGTTTTTGCTCGCTGATCGTGGAGCACTGGAAGCCATTCACTGTTCGCAGTGATAAGAAATCTGTTCTCTAAAAATGTCCGCATGCGACACATGAACAACCTGCAGTAAATCAAGATTCTTTTGAAGGCGGGCGTATGTGTAATTTTAATAGGCACCAAATACTCCTTAAAATAATGTTTTCCTTCTCTCCTCCTGAGAATCATGGGAAGATGCCAAGGAGCAGGAGACGTATAGATTTGAATTAAGATCCCATTCGAAAGTCATGCACATTTTAACTTTCTCAACTCCAGCCTGAAAACCACTAGTTCTTATCAATTCCACCACTATTAAAAATCAGCTGAAAATACCAAAACTGATCCCAGCTGACGGACAAAAAATCTTCAGCGATCTCCACGCATCCGTAGATGCCAATGATGTCATCTGTTAATTCAAAAGCACGAGTTCTTCTTGTGGCATTCCAAGGAGAAACGGCTCAGCAGTAACAGTTAACTTTGGTGGAAAAAATCGGAATACATTGCTAGACTTTAAGGATAGTAAATTGTATTTGGAACTTGATTCAAGGTATTCTAAATTACAAGAATTCATAGGAGGAGAATTATAGGAATAAACTTTCTTTTAATCTTCAAGCTATTTGCCAAGGCAAAATGCCAACTTTTTAAAATATATGCATTGCATTAATGAGCAAAATAAATTATGTAGGAAAAAAACCCTTCCCTAAGTGTATAATTTTATAAGTTTATGGATACCACTGATTTTTTGTTAAGCGATTCAATATAAAGTCCCAGATGTTTTGGGGCTAAGTTGTTATTTGGGACTTAGTGCTCCAGCCTGCCTGAAAGTTTGAGTCAGGGATAAAGTTCACTTGGCTAAAAAAAGGAGGCAAAATATTCTTTCTCTATGTAACACAGGAGCATGCTTTGTTTCGCAGGCTAAGAAAGCCCTGGAGGTTTGTTTAAACGTGTTACTCTTAAGGTCCACATTTGCCAAAGCTCTTTGGAGAGTAGAGCAATGCCCAACGGGATGGCTGGGTGGGACTGCTTGGCAAGTTGCAGCTCATTTAATTCAAACCTGCCCTGTCCCATCTTTGCATCAGATACAGGCCTGCGATACACCAAGTATGTGGTTGCTGAATCAGCATTTCTTCCTACTAAATTTATCAACAAATGTTGTTTCCCTTGCTCTCCCCACCCATTTGTTTAGCCTCTAACCCAAGGTCTCTAGGCTTCACTCCAGGGCTTTACCTCCATGGAATACAACGGGAGCTCGCACACCCAGAGCGCACCAGGACGGAGCCAGACTCCTCTCAGTGGTGCCCAGCGCCAGGACAAGGGGCAACGGGCACAAACTGAAGCAGAAGAGGTTCCAGTTGAACGGGAGGAAGAACTTGTTGACTTTGAGGGTGCCAGAGCCCCGGCACAGGCTGCCCAGGGGGGCTGTGGAGTCTCCTTCTCTGGAGATCTTCAACCCCCACCTGGACGCTGTCCTGTGCCCCCTGCTCTGGGTGAGCCTGCTTGGGCAGGGGGGTGGCACTGGGTGATGTCCAGAGGGCCCTTCCAACCCTTGCCATGCAGGGATTCTGTGGGATTCTGTGATTCTGTGATACCTGGATGCAGATATCTAAGGTCTGAAACCAGCGCTAAATCCCACCCTACAGCTATTTCATCAGGACAACAGAAGACTGAGAAGCAAATTGCCAGCGGTCTTCAAATACCTAAAAAGTTGGTACTAAAAGGGAGAATATATATCGTTCTATGCAACTACCATGAACTGGACAAGAAATCAAACAAGTTAAACCAAAACAATAAAGACCTAGCTTAAGCCTTAGAAAAATTTCTGAAGACACAACTGCTACGTTCTTTAAGAAATTGTGTAATCTTAACTACTGAAACTTTTTTCAGATAGGTTAATTAACTAACCTGCAGACATCCTCCCAAGGTTCCCCTTGCCTTGTTTCCAATGACTGCACCAAATCTACCCATGTCTTTTCCCAACAGCCTCCCAACGCCAGAAGAAACATCATTAGCTTTAAAATCACATTTTTGCCTCAAAATATTGCACATCCTATCATTTCAATTAGCACCTAGCATCGTTATGACAGGGCAACTTGGGAAAAAATACACCTATGTATAAATTTTCTATTTCTTTTCTTTGTGCACTTGACAGCAAACTCCAATATGTCAGTTTGCCTTTACTGAAAGGCCACCAGGCATCAACATGGGAACAAAAAGATCCCATAGAAATTCCTGTCAGTGGAATCACCTCTGAAAGGCTATACGACTTCAGTAGTCAGCATTAGAAACTCATCTTTTAATTAGTTTTCCTGCAAAAAAATGTATGTAAGGACAACAAGAGTAGTTCGGCTATATTCCAAAAGAGATGTAATTCCAACAGAGATGAATAATTTTAACTATTCCTTCATTACTCTTACTGAAAGTAAGGCAGGAAAACCAAATATATTTCCTAGCAGCCAAGCTTTCCTGGTAAGAAAAGCCTTGCTAATAGGATGAAGAGCCTTATTTTATCTCTCTCAATATACCCTGCTCCAAAAACAGTGGCTCTCATTTGCAGAAATGACTACCTTCTTCCTCTCTTAAAGCATTTTTCTTCAAATATGTAGTTTACTGTAGCTCTCCTAATTCCCTCTCTCTTCTCTTAAACACTCTGTAATTGCAGTTCTGCTCCGCTCCACTGCAATTGCTTACACCACCCTCAGCGACACCTTCCAAGATGCATCTTCCTCCCAATTTGAGCTGTTAAAATCTTTCAATGCAACCAATTTCTCCTCCTTCCCAGAAATAAGTTTCCAGTCCAGATCAATCTACTGTCCCACTTAATCCCATATCCTTCAGATAGGAAGAAAATACAAAATTTTCTCCACACCTTCTGTTTCGGGACTTTTTTTCATGTTCTCTGCCTGTTTTTTGTCTTACTCCCCAAGTAGCTCCTCCAGTTTGCTTTCCTCCTTATTGTCCCACAGCTTGGACCTCACTCCTTTCCTGCGCTCAGACTGCGGCCTTTTCCATGGGAGGCTGCAATAAATAGTCCAGCACCCAAATCTCAGGTAACTTTGACCCACCCTCAACACCAGGCTCTGTATTAGTAACTCTATAAAGTACTTTTTGATTCTCTTTTCTCTTAAACATCCCCGTATCTCCAGCTATCCTGATATTTCTTTGATGTTGTTCCCTCCAATGCACAAAATACAGAAAAAGTTGGATTCCTCAACTTTCTCTCCAAGTATTCTCCTATCCATCTCTAGTCCAAATTCAACCACCTTCATTGTTGACAAGTTTACCATTACAGAACAACATGTAGGTCTGTCCTTCAACACTAGCTACATCCCCATGCTCACAAAAAAATCCACAAATTCATTCTTTTTCAAGATCTTAGGTATCACTTTGATCTTTCTTCTATGAATTAGGAAAAAAAATTAATATTTAGCTGTGCCGTAGTCATCACTCAACTCAAATTCTTTTTTCTATCTTTTATATATTTCACCTTGATGCCCCTACAACTTGTTCATTTAAAATTCTCCTGACAAAAGCCTCCTGATGTCTTCTTACTCTGCCTTTTCTCAAAATCCCTTTATTCATATATTTTTCCATCGCATTCAAATGCACGTGTGTCCCACAGAAGTGGTATACCTGGATACCTGTCCTAGTATACCTGTCAAGTGAGCATGATTTCCCACCTCGTAAGTGGAAAAGTTTGGAATAGAAGAAGTAACTGCATCATTTAAGCTGTTATATTTGGAATCTAATACAGAAGTCGCCCACAAGACCAGCTCTCCTTCCACATAACCACAGCTTGTATTCTTCGCTTGCAGGGAAGGCAAATCTACCCAGCAAGTTTTAGGAGAAGAATTAACGTGAGAGAATGATGTACAAAATGCAGAACCACTTACAGGTCTACATTTCCTCATGAAACACAGTAAGTGCATGGCTAAATACAGGTAATATAAACTACAAATGTTAACAAGTATTTGTACATATAAAAGGGCCTTTATCCATCGGAAAACCCAGCAAGACACTTTAACACCAAATAGCTACTTTAAAAACTTTAATGTCAGGTGTACCTCTCGTTTCCCTTTTTTTCTTGACGGAATACCAAAGTGCTAGGGATGAATGGAAGTTCTGTATCACTCCATCCTGACCACCTGATATAAGACTATTGCTCAAAAGCAGCATGCACATGACATTCCCCAAAACATATTATTCTTAAGAATAAACCTGTTCTTAACGTGGCACATTTTGTCATGTCAGGGCTAACTCTATTAGCCTCTCTGCTATCACACTCCTGTTATCATTTCTGGGCATTGCCATTAGAGAAAAGTGAAGCCAATTCCTCTGAGAACAAGCCAGAGGTTTTTTAAGAGTCTAATTTTGGAGCCAGATGCTCTGTTGATTTATTATTAAAGGGTGAAAGTACATTAGGTGACAGAAAAAGGCTACTTTTACCTGGGCTGTTCTTACAGAGAGATGATGACAACGAATTGCCTAATGACTCTCCACTTTTCTGGTTTTCATTTATTATTAAATAGCCAAACAGGGGTGAAGCTCTAAGAACCCGTAAGTGAGTGAACGTTGCTATGACCAATATAAAAGGAGAATCAACACTGTGAGAAATATGGTTGAAAAAGCAAAAAAATAAAAGAATATTGCAGCCACACAGAAGCAGCAAAGGAAGATAGCAACACCTGAAGTGGACATTCCAAGATGCAACCACAAAAATGGAAAAAAAAATAAGAAAACAAGACTAAAGGCCTATAAATGCATGAACAATCTGAACATGAAGGACTAACTCTGCAAGGACCTCCGGTGTGCAGCTCAGGTCCCCCAGACTCCCAGGGTGACGGATCGCTAGACTGACGAGATGTCCCTAGCAGGGACCACCTGTGATGGCTCATTTTGCATAGTTCTGTATTTATCCAAATAACTTTACTACAGGACAGACCGTCTTTTCCTTGGCACCTGCCCACTTACCAGCTTCACTCATCATTTCTCATTTTGGCAACACAACGTACGCATGACTGCGGCCTTTTCCGGGGGAGGCTGCAATAGTCGAGCGATGCTGTGGAAAGGGATGAGCACCAGCAATGGATTGTTCCAGCTGAAGCCAGCTGAAAATCAAAGCAGCAAATCTGCATGCCTGAACTGTGCCGCGGTGCGGTGGGTTTAGGGCTGGCACACTGTCGCACCGTTGAGTGGAGTTCTCCAGCTTTGCAAAGCAAACAAATTGCAAGTCCAAACTCTAGAGGAACCTATCAACAACTTCCTAAATATTCCACTGTGGGAATATACTTCAACTACTCATCACCTGCTGGCTTGGTGCCCCAATTTGAAATTACAGAGTACATGGGTCAATCTTCACTAACTGTGTTCTTCTTCAGTTTTTGGAGGACCAGCTGTTTTTCTGAGTACATCAAACTGAATTTGCATTGCTAGGTTAAAATGTTTTCCCATTCTCTTCGTCCAGTACCACCCGCAACACTTCAGATACATGCATTATACATATAAAGTGCCACATGGATGTTTAAACATCATTTGTACCCTTAACTGCTTATAATTTCCCTTTAGATCTCCGGAGAAAAACAGATACTTGCAAAAATCAAAATGTTAGGAACCCAGCTTCACAGGCAGTTGTGACTGTCATTTAGAAAAGCGATTACAGTGTGCAACATGAAAAATATATGCATAGCACTTTAGGTAGAAGTAGTTACTCATAATGGAAACCACTTACAGTTAACTTGGGTAGAGGGAAAATAGACTTGTAATGAAGTGGATAAAATCTCTCAAATATCTTCAGTGATTATGAAAAAGGAGGCTCTGAAAATAACTAAGAAAGGTAATTTATCCAAAATATGATCAGGTTACCCTCTCATAACTGTCAGTCCATGTGTGAGGAATAAGAACATATTCTTTGCTTTGCATGGAGCAAGGGCTTTATAGTAAAATTCAGGTACAAAGTGCTTTATTTTGCGTTCAACATTCTCTTCAAAAATTAAATTTTCACAAATTAAATGTTTTAACTGTTTCTACAGAGATGAATATCTCAGAATTCCTCATCTGCATCCTGTCATCAGCCCGGAGAGTGCAGGTTTTTACTCATTTTCCGCTTCTATTATACTGAATATTTTTACAACAGTAGTACCCAGGAACGTCTGTGCACAGATATCCACACATATAGATGCACAGATACCCACACATATAGGTGCACAGATATCCACACATGCAGGATACATATTTGATGATCTATTTTCTTCTCTCTCAGTCAAAAAGCTTGCTTTTAATTGTTGTAAATTCAGAGTAGGTCAACACTAGCTACTTCGTGACCGCAGGTCCCATCCTCACGACCTGTGCCAACAGCCCAGGCACAGCCACACCATACCTGTACACTCTGAAAAAGGATGGCTGCGTCCAACTGTCGACTGGGAACAGTTCCCAATTCATCCTAACTCCCAAACCATGTCTAGGAATTTCAGAGGAACGTATTGGTTGACCAGGGTGAAGGCAGACCCAGGATTTCTCTAACAGAGATAATCTGAGTCCTCTACATCTACCAAGCCGGGGCCCTGATACCGTTCAATTTACTGGCATCAAACCAGGCTGCAATGCCCATGCAGGGTACTCGGTGTTCGAGTCTGAATCCAGCTTTTCCTGAGTGGGATGGTGAAAGAGAACATCTCTTTCACGAAAGAGATGCATCTCTCAGGTAGTTTGAAAAGCAATTTGATGACAAAGAATGGCACAAGGGACCAAATTAAATCAACTAGCACAGAATTTAGGTAACTTGGTATGAAAACAAATATGTTAAACCAGTCAACAGTAAGATAGAAGGTATAAAGTCACAGAATCATAGAATGTTTTGGGTTGGAAGGGACCCCTAGAGGTCATCTAGTCCAACCCCCCTGCAGTGAGCAGGGACACCGCTAACTAGGTCATACCCCAAATCTCTTCACTGCTCAACACAGCATTTCAAACAGGAATCATGTTCAGCTGCCAACAGCATCAGAAGACATTTTTCAGAAGCAGAATGCTTCACTGCTGAAGAAGTGAACATGGCAAACAGATATTCTGTTGGTCCTTCTGCTTAATTTCAGTAGTTGCAGCTGCACTCCAGAGCAATTACACCTAAATCACTGAATTTATGATTGGATTTATAGGAGAAATTATAAAAAATAGGGGAAGGTTCAGAAAATCCCAGAATCACTCAGAAGATCACTAGCTAAGTTCTGAAATCAATATCTTAAAGAAGAAAAAACCTTAAATGTATCTCTGGGTCATCATACTGATATTTCTCTTCTTCATATAAAGACATATTAGTACTTTCTGCTTAAGAATCCACGCTCTACATTTGGTTTGCCTGCTCATTTCTTCTCTTTCCTGTTCCCTTTCTGAGTAGTAACTTTGAAAATTGTCACTCAAGACACTACTAAAATTAAGCATTATGACTCTGTGAGCAGTTTATTGTATTAAAAGTCGTCTGAGCGCAACCTCTTCAAGATGAGACTTCATTTCTTCTTGCCATCACACATCAGGTCAACCTCAGTAAGTGCAAAAGCAGATTTGCACATCCCTATTTAGGTAAGAAGAAGAATCCCTAAGGAAGAACACAAACAAAAGAAAGCAAGCAATATAAATAGTCTCCATAGACCCTATGTATTGTAATATTATCTCTGGTGCAGTTACTTTGCTTCTGATAATCTTAGAAAAAAATTTATTGCAGTTTGCTGAAACGTATCAGGAAATCATCCACCGATTCCATGACTTAGTATTTTGTCCTTTTTTAAACTGTAAGCTCAACATTTGAAAGTAGCAGATGATTACTGGCATTTTTTCTACCAGACCAGTAGATCAGCTGTCAATCTACTGATCTCATAAATCAATGATCTCCCAAAGTTCTTTCCAACCTGGATTACCCTATGATCCTACTCTGCAGGTACCAGTCCCTGTCTCTGCATTCTGTTTTGCTGTCCCCAGGGGCTGTCTGGAGTCATCCCTCTTCTTCCTCATCCAGCCTGCTAGCCTGCTCCTGCTTTAGGACAGGGCTGTGCATTGACTGAAGTAGCCACAGATGTACAACCAGGTTCTGGGATGAAATTTTCAGGAGTTGAATGTCTGATGAGCCAAAAAGTGCATTTCCAAGCCTGTAAATAGTAAAAGATGAATGGGGACTGCCAGAAATAGAAAGACCTCTGGAAAAACATCAACGTCATCCAGCTTATGCCTCAATGAAAGTTGACAGGCCAGCGCTGCCATTAACAAGAACCAAGCTGTGCTTCCCTTTAGAGAGCAAGGCCGCAATATTGAAAAATTTCTCCTACCCAACGGCCAGAGTTGGCTATGGTTCGTGGAAAATATCTAACATCCCACAACAGTAGTCAAGCGCTTTCTGATTTCACAGAATCCCAGAATGGCAAGGGTTGGAAGGGACCTCGGGAGATCATCCAGTCCAACCCCCCTGCTCAAGCAGGTTCTCCTAGAGCATGTTACACAGGACTTCGTCCAGGCGGGCTTTGAATATCTCCAGAGAAGGAGACTCCACAACCTCCCTGGGCAGCCTGTTCCAGTGCTCTGTCACTCTTAGAGTAAAGAAGTTTTTCCTCACATTCAACTGAAACCTCTTATGTTTCAGTTTGCACCCATTGCCCCTTGTCCTGTCGCTGGACACCACTGCAAACAGACTGCTTCCATCCTCGTGACTTCCGTCCTTAAGATATTTGTAGGTGGTGATGAGATCCCCTCTCAGTCTCCTCTTCTTCAGGCTGAACAAGCCCAACTCTCTCAGCCTTTCCTCCTAGGGGAGATGTTCCAGTCCCTTTATCATCCTAGTTGCTCTCCTCTGGACTCTCTCTAGGAGTTCCTCATCTTTCTTGAACTGGGGAGCCCAGAACTGGACCCAGAGCTCCAGGTGGGGTCTCACCAGGGCAGAGCAGAGGGGGAGGAGAACGTCCTTCACCCTGCTGGCCACACTCCTCTTGATGCACCCCAGGATGCCATTGGCCTTCTTGGCAACAAGGGCACACTGCTGGCTCATGGTCAGCTTGTCGTCCACCAGGACCCCCAGGTCCCTCTCAGAAGAGCTGCTTTCCAGCAGGTCAGCCCCCAGCCTGTACTGGTGCATGGGGTTCGACCTCCCCAGGTGCAGCACTCTGCGCTTGGCCCTTGTTGAACTTCATCAGGTTCCTCTCCGCCCACTACTACAGAGCAGTAGTCCAGGATGTGGCATGGTTTGCTGCTAATCTTCAGGCTTTATATGAGCATTTCCATTGTCTAATCTGAACAAACATCCCTTGCACAATCCTTCTACTTTCTCACTGGGTTCCCAGCAGAAGTTATCAGGCAGTGTCTCAGGCACCAAATCTCTACCCCCAAACAGAGCGTATGTCCTCATGATGAGAGCTTTCTGTCTCACATTGAGGAAAACCAAAAAAATTAGTACCCGCTAGATTTCTGCTTCTCAGCCATTCCTGAAATTTGGGCAGTCCTTAAAACATCTCTAGAGGCTCCTGGAAAGTCAAATTCCTGAAAAATCAAGACCAAACTAAGTAAAAATACAGATATAATCTACTTGGCCACATTTCTCAATAGAAAGTAAGATCCTACCTTCAAAACTAAGACCGAAATAATCTCTTCACCCAGGTGGACGAAATACCACTAACTCCAATTTTGCGTATCTGCAACAGGAATTAACTATGAGCAATACATAAGAAACTGCATCATTATATATTGCACAGGTTTTTATCTTATTTGAACTGAGGACTTATTTATGTGTTTTATTATAATTGTCCTAGAAATTTAAATGCAAGTTTCATATGTATCATAAAAATTTGCAAGTAACAAAATAAGAGCAATATACAAATGTATCCATAACACTGAATTTCTACACATAATACATAAAGTATTAGCATGCAAAGACAAAGCAATGCCTATCACACAACAAATTACAAGCCAAATAATTCAATGGTCACAAAGTAAAAATAAATTTAATAAAAATTACATAAAACTTTTGTTAAGGCAAGATACACCACTGTAATTTGAAGGTGTAAATTTGACAGCAGGACATTAATTAAACCACAGAAGCTTTTTAAGCCAAAAAAATTTGAAAGTAAATACTACACGCCAAAGAAACACAAAAGGACTAAGACACAGAGGTTAACGGCTAAAAAATTCAAACATCCTTAAATCTGCCTTATGGCAACCTAATGTAAGGTCTATTCTGCACTGATCTTCTTTCAAATCGATTAAAGTACAAGGAGTTCTACTTTGTACTTCCTGAGAGTTCTGAGGGAACTAAAGCTGCTGCACTTCTACAGTTCCATGTGCAAACAACTTCACTCTCATTTAGCATAAGCTGACTTGGGAAATTCTTTTCTTTATTACTGAAAATGTTGTATATGAACATTAGCCAAGAAAAAAGAAGAAGGAAAAAGAAGGAAAAGAAGGAAACCAAAGAAAAGAAGGAAAAATTGTGATTCTGTGAACTGGCACTTGATGAAGAGAGTAAAAAACTTTTGGGGCAAGAAGAGAATTTCAAGGCTTCATATTGAGTAAGAACTACAGGGACAGGTCATTAAATAACATTCCCTCAATTAATGTTGGTTATGCTATGCTGGAAAAAAACAGAGAAGATAAAAAGTATTCACATGAACAAAATTCTTAACATATTAGAGCCTCTCTTTGTGGTCACCGCACTTTTTTACCCTGGAGTAAATGTAACGTAGCTTACCTTTCAACGAAACCGAGAGATGACTCTGCGTTGACTGCACAACAAAGGCACCCACGGAGGCCATTACCTGGAGCAGTTATTGTGCTATAGATCCACACCTGGCTTACACGGAGCTAATCTGTCCATGTAACCATAGCGTAAATCGTGATCATGTCTACTTTGAATGAGTCCCCATAGCAGTTACCCTTTTCTTTCAGAATACCATATACAACAGAGTTCTACCATGCTGAAAAGTAGGATTATGATACATTTTTTTGAAAAGTAACCTATTTTATGTGAACAGATTAAAACAGCTTTACTCTTTAACAAAACACAGGAGAAGGAGGCATGGGACCACTCTATCCTCTCATCAAGGAAATAAAAGAAAATGGAGAGATGCTAAATGACTATGTAGACACAAAAAGAGATAAGAGCAATAAATAATAGAGTCAAAATTAAAAGAACATTTTAAATAGTCAAGGCAGTTCACTCCTGGAAAACCCTTCCAGATGGAAGACCCAGATAGATGTGTCGATGATTTAACCCACATAAACAGCTACATAACTGAAATACAAGTCAATGGGCCCATGGAAGACTGAGCTATCTGGTTAGAGCCATAAAAATGATCAGAGGGATGGAACCCCTCTGCTATGAAGAGAGGCTGAGAGAGGTGGGGTTGTTCAGCCAGAAGAAGAGAAGGCTCTTGGGACACGTTATTGCGGCCTTGCAGGGCTTAAAGGGGGCTGATAAGAAACATGAGGACAGACTTTTTAGCAGGGCCGGTTGTGATAGGACAAGGGGTAATGGTTTTAAACTAAAAGAGGGGAGATTCAGACTAGATATAAGGAAGAAATTGTTTACACTGAGGGTGGTGAGATCCTAGCCCAGGTTTCCCAGAGATGTGGTGGATGCCCCATCCCTGGAAACATTCCACACTAGGTTGGACAGGGCTGTGAGCAACCTGATCCAGTTGGAGATGTCCCTGCTCATGGCAGGCAGTTGGGCTCAATGAGCTTTAACATTCCCTTCCCACCCAAACCATTCTGTGATTCTACAGTTGCCTAAGACAGCAAAGACAGGATTCATGCCATTACAATGAGCTTTAGCTGGTTATAAAACTGATGCCCCCATCTGGGCAGTCCGTGGAAGAAAGAGGCATTTGGGGGGCACTACGCACCTGGTTTAAATGTCTTTTGATGTTCACCATGTGATGAATTAAGCATGCAAGTGCCTGTTTTACCTATAAAAGTGTAACCGTGTATTGCTGTAGGAACACCTGCAGCAGAAATTCAACAATACGTACATTCCTTTCCGGTGCTCTGTTGCAGCTCTGTACCTGGTACAACATAAAGCCAAAACACAGGGGGGTTTTCCCCCATACCCTCTTACCTGGTGTGGAAAGAGGAGCAATGGGCAACCTAATCCCATGTCTCTACCTGTGATATACAATCACCAACTGAGTGTTACAGAGGCACCTGTGCGATCCAGGGCACAACCTGATTTACTACACGGTATTTTACTACTTGTATTTGAATGGCTGCAACAGCCATCATTTAAAACCAAATTAGTCTTCCCCATATATGCTACCTTTGTGCTAGGGTGTATATGGCAAAGTCAGCCAAATATAATATTTAAGAAGAACCTTTGTTCATCAGCGTTACACAGACACATCTGAACGCAGCGGGCGCCACGGATATTTAGCATCCGAGCACAAAAGGTGCATAAATAGTAGCATGGAGACCAAGTGAAGAAAGTGAGATGTTTCTCTCAACCTTCTCATTTTCTGAGTTGAAATCAGAATATTACCTAAACATCAGGTCAGTGTCATCCATGCAAAAATTGCGCTAAAGAAAAATGGACACAGTTAGCCAAAAAAGTCCAATGTATCCCAGGATTCACACTCAATAACATAAAATATTCTCCAGTGAAAAAAATAACCTGTGTAAATATAACCCTCGTGTTTAATTCTCATAACTGACAGGTTTATTTAACAACGTAAATTTGGCAAATTCAGACGTTACATCCCTTTTCAAAACCGCGGTGATTAGAAACTATTGAATCCCATGTACCACGCCACTACCTTTTACTAGAAATAATTATCCTCTTTTATTACACAACTTTGAATGATTCCTCAGAGCAGCATCCACACATAATCCTCTGAATAAAGAACCTCTGGATTCATTTTTCATTTCGGAGAGGGAAATTACGGTATCAGCAAGAGGAGTCTCCTTCAAGCCTTATTTGCATTCAAGAGGCTGCCAGTTGGGGAAAGTTTCTCCCCATTTAAGTAATCCTGTTTCCCAGCAACCCGCGCTGTTGCCAGGAGAAACCCTGGGGAGAGCTTCCTCCGCAGCCACCCCGCCGCAGTCTTGGGGGTACAGCTTTGTGCAGCTCAGCCTCATGCCAGCGCACACATCCGACTGTGAGCGGCATGCTAAGTAGTCCTCCAGGAGCTCCAGGGACTCGAACAAGAGAGATATATATTTTTTTTTGGGGGGTGGTGGTGGTGGGAGAGGGCTTAGCGATGAATGACGTAGCCCTTTCTATCACAGCGTAGTGAGAGGTGATAAGGCAGTGCGGGGTTTTTTCATCGGGGTGGTGTTACCTCGGGAGCAGCGATTGACAGCTGGATGTGCAGCTCTGTACATACCTCCTATATGCTTTTAATCTATCAGGCGTCGGGTGCACATGCTAACTTCCTTTTTGTTGTTGTTTTCCAGCTGCCAAGAGCAAAAAGCACATGCAAACAACAACAAAAAAATCTCCTTAGATAGACTTAACCTTTGCTTCTCCTTGCAACACCTTCCAAAATGTAAATGTGGTTAAAAAGTAATTCCTGTTTTTCCAAAGACAGTACAATATTTACAGTTGTACACTTGGCTTGAAAATGAGCTATTTAATGTTCAGATATAAACACCTGACAAGGTGGCTGGGGGGGGGGGGGGGGGGGAGGGAGAGAGAGAAAGAAAAAGCCATGGCACATTATTACAGACAGGATTTCCAAGCAAATTCATCTCTCACCTACCTGTAAAGATGTTGTAACCACCAATTTCAGAAGTTGTCTTTCAGGTAATAAACAATTACTGGGGGTGAGGTGCTTCCTCAAAGCAACATCCTCTGCTTTACATTCTTTCCAATTTGAATCTCGGCATATGCAGTGAAATTGTAATGAAATTTAATAATTCATGGAAATTGATGGCTTGAGTGTATTCGAGGCAAAGATCGTCTCTTAGAATGAAGAAATACGTAATTAACTCTTCTGAATTAGAAAGGTAAATCGAAATTCCCTCTACAACTACCTGAAAGGAGGCTGTAGCAAGGTGGGGGTCGGTCTCTTCTCCCTGGTAACAGATGATAGGACGAGGGGGAATGGTTTGAAGTTGTGCCAGGGCAGGTTTAGGCTAGACATTAGGAAAAACTTCTTCACCGAAAGGGTTGTCAGGCTCTGGAACAGGCTGCCCAGGGAGGTGGTCGAGTCCCCATCCCTGGAGGTATTTAAAAGAAGGGTAGATGAGGTGCTTAGGGAGATGGTTTAGTGGTGGGACAGCAGGGTTAGGTTAATGGTTGGACTGGATGATCTTAAAGGGCTTTTCCAACCTAGACAATTCTATGATTCTATGAAATTTGAGAACCGCTAGACCACGTATGAGATTGTTACTTAACAAGCTCCTGAACTGCACTTCAGTGGAAGTCAGACCTCAGATTTGTTGGCCCATATTCCATAAAAACTTCAGTAAAAATGAGTAACTAGGTAATTCTTTATGGAAAACACTGCATCAGTTAAACGAAGTGGTGGAAAACTTTAAGAAATTGATCCTTCTAAACCTTAGGAGAAACCGTATTTCCTCTGTAGGCTTTGTTTTGAGGCATAATCTCACTCAAGAATCTCTCTTTCAGACCTAGAATACAGTGATACTAAATTCATGTCTGGAAAAAAGCTTTATACTTGCTCATGACTAACAAACTTTTATAATCATTAAAGGAAAAAATATCTAGTATTTTCCATTTTATTCCTTACATTGTACTGAAAAAAATATCTTGGAAAACATTACGCTTACATTTTAGTTTGCAATTCTGTTGCAAAATCTCGTGCCTTGCACAATTCGGCAAACTGTCAGAATATCAGGGAAAATCTGTTTTAAAACTTCTCACCCTAACACTGCATACGTACTTAGGCACAGAATAAGCATAAAGTACTGGATTTTTTTCCCTAATTCTGCACAGTACAAAGAGGCTACAAAGCCACGGAGATCTCCATGACATATTAATTCCGAAGTATGAAGGGATGGGGCTGTCCCATTCAGCAGTTCTCCTTCTCGCCATTCGCCCCTGGTAGGAAAGTACTGATGATTTAAGAGTAAGTTACTCAATGATCACAGTTCGGTGATATCCAGTATGCTTCATCAGCGCAACGCCCCTGTATCATTACAGGTCACCATAATTTAAACTTTAACGACAAACACAGATTCACTAACTGTTGAGAAAATTACTGGGTGATCCCATGCCCACAGGGATCAAATTCCACCGGGAATTCTTTGTACCAGGCCATGAAGATGCATAAGGAAAGTTACGGTCTTTTACCCTTAGCACCTTTCCATGTGCCCATGGTAGCATACGCAGTCCAGCCAGCAACCTCCTCCAAGGGCAAGGGATGAGGCAAATGAAAGTATCCAGGCCACAGGCCACTGTTTTGACCACACTAATTTCTGCTCCGTGCTTTAAGAATGGTAAAAAATATTAGCAGACAGAAATTCCACTAAAGCAAACAGGTATAGAAGCAAAACAGATTAACGGGTTATTTCTGCTTTTGAATGTTCATTGTGTTTGGAAACTATTAAGCTTCAAAAAGACGTCCAACTAAATGCAACATGACAAATCAACTAAACAAGTCTTAACGGGACATATGATACCTAAAATCATCTCATTTATAAACCTCTTGTGAAACAATCTCCCTGTAAGAATGTAACGTATACTACTTTTCATGTATATACAGTCAATTGGGGTGGAATCCAACCTGTCTATATCCTGTGAAAAGCAAGTGCAACTTCAGCAGGCAGGGGGCAGAACAGGGAGAGTAAAGCAGTTCCCATAAAATACCTGTTTATGTTCTGCATAAATTTAATGGCAAGAAGTGCGTCGCTGAAGGAAGAGCAAGTGATCCCTGTTGTAAAACTGCAGTGCACCCTCTAGAAACTAGAAAAAAACTGACATAGCTCTACTCAGCCTGGGGAAAACACATTTCAGAAGTTTATTCTCACCTCTGGGACTCAGAGTATCCTGCGAGACTGACAGCACACCCCACTCTGCAATGGGTCAGACCGTTATACAGAAATGCAAAAGTAGGGTGGCCAAAAAGAGAGAGGACTTGAGGGTCTGGCTCCAGCCTCCTGCAGTCACGTGAGGTAAGTACCATCAACCCCGCTATGCTTTGGCTGGTTATTTTGATATATCTGCTTAGGATGTCATTTCAGCCTCCCAACAGAGGAGGATCATCAAGATCCTGAGGGAATTCTCTAACTGCTGGAGTATCCTAGGAAAGATGGACACTGCTGCTACCACCACAGCTACAGCAAAGAGGATTTAGAGTCACGGCACAGCTGAAGCTGGAAGGGACCTCTGGAGATATCCTAGTCCAACCCCCTGCTCAGAGCCAGGTCAGCTAGAGCAGGTTGCTCAGTCCCGTGTCCTCTCAGGTTTTGACTGTCTCCAAGGATGGAGAAGCTACAGCTTCTCTGGGCAACCCATTCCACTATTCAACCAAACTCAGAGAAAAACAAAACAAGTTTTCTTCCTATGTTGAAATGGAATTTCCTATGTTTCAGTTTGTGGTTGTTGCCTCTTACCAATCCACGGGGAACCATTGAGAAGAGCCTGTCTCCATCTCCTTTACTCCTTCCCATCGGTTATTTATACACGTTGATAAGATCCCCCTGAGCACCATGCCCCAGCTTAACAGAATTTAGGCAGAGCGACCCTTTCACTCAAAGATCGTGTATTTGTTGCCACAATATCAAGGCAATTAAAGCTGAAATATTCCCGCTACATCTGAAGACAACAATAATAAAATGAGGGTAAGACTAGAAACCTATCAAAATCTCGATTTCCAATGCCCACTAGCCACATTCTTCTCCAGATGTCTCAGCAAAAACGTTCAGCGCAACTTTTTCTTGAGCTCAGCATGTCAAGTTGAAGCACTAATGTCACCTAGAACTGAAAATCACTGTTGTGTGAATTTAATGTAACATATACAGACTTGGAATTAAATCAAACAGTCAAAACAGATGCAGATCAATTCATAAACTTAAAAGTAGAATCAGACACTATACCGATGACTTGAAAAGCTCTTAGGCGTGCAGAAGATGATCACTTAAACACAAAGCTCCCAGTGCAACACTTTAACCCAAAATGTTGGTTATCCTTTGGTGCACAAACAGGAAAATACTGAGTAGGAGGAACAGGGCTGCAGGTGACACTAACACTGTCACTAATAAAATCCAGTGTCCAGTTCTGATACCCAAAGCTTAAGGAAGACCTTAAGTAATTCATGACAATTTAAGGAAAAGAAACAAAAAGTAATAAATGATTGAAAAAGTGCCTTCTGCTGACAATACAAATTCACTTTGCTTGGTTTATGCCTGGTTGAAGTCTTCGCTTTTTTAAAAAATAGGCTAACCAGCAATTTAATTATCATCTACACATATTTCATGAAAACCAGAAAACACACACACCACTGTGCTTTTCATCTTCATGAAGGAAACTGTAGCTGCAGTGGTTGGAAGTTGAAACATAACAAAGTGATTCAAAATATGCACCTTTTTAATGGAGTTACGAAACATTGGAACAATTTATGAAATTTTGCCATTGATCCTCTGTCAAATGACATTTTTAATCAGTGTTTTCTTTAAAGAGCATGATCTGATTCAAGTAAGAATTAATTCATGGAAATGCTGTGCTCTTTTTCATACGGAAGGTCAGACTAAAGCTCACCATGACCTCCTCCACATTTGTAATTATTGCTCTATTAATTTATAAATACAAAGCTAAGAGGTTTAATAGGTTTAAACAATTGTAAGACTGTCTACCCATGAGCTGTACCTTTGCTGCCTCAAAAAAGCGAACCCACTAGAGATGTGGATGTTGCAATATAAGTACCTCTGCTAGGAACACAGCGGAGACCACAGAGAAAGAGGAGGTATTTCCTGACACTGCTCGTTGGGATCAGTGGGACAAAACATTGTTTTAATTTACTACACACTGATATCTCAGGCTATCTAGCAGAAAAAAATTGTGTGTATATATCTATATATCTACATGTTATTACACAATGCCTTGCACAGGAGGTTCCCTCTACATTATCAGGTCTCCTTGACTAGTGCTCCTACCTCTATCATAAAATAAACCAGTCAATTAAATAGTGTAAGCAATATATACTCACATACTCATAAAACACAGCCATGTTTCAGAAGTAATGCAACTAAAATTAATTCTGAAAACTACAGTTATGCTAGAAAGGTAGAAGCGATAAATAAGATGGGATTTTACTATAAAGCACAACATCATATTGGCACCGTTACACAGAAATCATATGAAAGGAATCATTTTCAAAAATGAATGCAGCAGCTCTAGTGCAAGGAAAGAAAACAGCACACCAAACTCTAATTCCCAGATTATGAAATTTGTTGAAGATCAGATAAATCCAACTCGATTACAAAAAGAGGAAGTGAAGCTTGCTAACATTCGCATTGGTTTCAGCTCACAGGATAGTATTTTATCCCCATTTAACTGACTTCTAATAACAGAATCCTTTGTATCACAAACCAACTGTTTCCACTCACTTCACAGAAATCTGTACAATATACAAGGTTTAACTGCATAATTTTCCTTAGACTCAGATCCTAAATTAATAATAACCTTACAATAAAACAAACAAAAAAAAAGTTACGCAAACAAGGTCCAGTCTCACATAATCCCGTGGCCAGCAAGTTACAAAGGAATAGAAATGCAATTTAGCTTTTCACGAGACCAGATTAAATGCAATTTTCAAGCTGAAGTGGTCACTCAGCTGTCCTGCCCCCTCCTTTGGACTGCAGCAAAGGAGGGAGCAGGCTGAGGAGGTCTCTGTACTCACAAGGTTCATGAACAGCGATCAAGAACCCCCAGCACAAGAGGTTCCCACCAAACACCACATCCCACTGAGGGGCAGAGCATATTGATGCTCATCTCGCTCCCAGAAAGCATCCAGAACTTGGAGCCTTGGGACCAGGATGCGCAAGCAGATGCAATGTAATTAGCACAGTGTGCAGGAGGCACGAAGAGAGCCCACAAGTGCCGCTCACAGGAGAAAATCCTCAGCTGCCGAAAACACTTTCCAGGACACAACGCCCTGACCCAGGTAGCACTAACACCTCTGGTACTTCAGCAACTTCCCTCGGGAGGTAGGAACCCCTGAGAGTGGTCCCAGGCTGCGGGGAGAGCCCAATGCTCCTCCATGGGGATCGCTGCAGCGGCAGCAGCCTCATCTCTTGAGAGGTGGCTCTGGCAGACGTAGTCACTGCAGCACAAGGGAAGGAGCTGCAAGAAGAAGCGAGCAGGCTGTATCGCATCAGGGATGAGGGAGCGGGACATCAACCAGATCTTCAAAGAGACCGCACAGACAAGAAGCTAAATGCTCTGCAGCTCTTCACCTAGGAAGCAGTTAGAGGTCCTCAACAGCATCGAAGATGAACAGGATGGACACCTCAGGTCACTGGATTCGGATCAGTGCTAGTTACCACTGAAAGGAAAGGTCTGGCAGATGTTTTCCTCAAGTGTCTGCACACTAAGGCAGAGTTTGGTTCACAAAGACAACAACTCAGACGTCCAAGCGTGGTCACAGACCCCTGATGCGATCAGAACCAGAGACCTGGCGCAGCACACACAACTTGAGCAGTGTCACACGTGGGAACAGGGTATGTAGGAAGCATCTCTGGAGGGGTCAGGAGAAGGGCCTCCAAGATGATCCAAGGACTGACGTATGAGGACAGGCTGAGAGAGCTGGGTTTGTTCAGCCTTGAGCAAAGGAGGCTCAGAGGGGATCACATCACTGTGTACCAGTACCTAAAGGGTGGCTACAAAGAAGATGGAGACTCCCTTTTCACAAGGAGTCCCATGGAGAGGACAAGGGGGAATGAGCATAAGTTGCTCTTGGGGAGATTCCGACTGGACGCAAGAGGGAAATTTTTCCGCATGAGAACAGTCAACCACTGGAATAATCTCCCCAGGGATGTGGTTGACTCCACCACATTGGACACTTTCAAGACGCAGCTGGACAGGGTGCTGGGCCATCTTGTTTAGAGTGTGCTCTTGCCTAGAAACGTTGGACCTAATGGTCCTTGAGGTCCCTTCCAACCTTGGATTCTATGACGTTCTCCTGTACTTCGCTAATGATCTCATCTCTACTTTCTTATTCTGAAGCATCACAACAACCAGCCAGAAATACATGCCCTCTAAAGACAGATTCTGTATCGCCACGGGCTCTCTTTTGGAATCTCAGCTAGCTGTCACCAGCTGTTCAGCTTGCTATGACCAGTTAGTTCTTGAGGTCCCTTCCAACCTGGGATTCTACGATTAGCACAGAAGAGGATGGGGAGCTGCACTCTACGGCAATAAACTCGGTGACAGCACAGAGCTCCAGTGTGAAAGCAAAGTCACGTCTGCTGAGTCTTGGAGTCAAGATCAGAGGGGAAAACACTGGAGGTGGTGTGATTTGGGGTCTGCTACAGAGCAGCTGACCAAGAGGAGGTAAGTGGATGAGGCTAGCACAAGTCTCCCCCTGGGAGATTTCCATTCCCAGACATCTGCTGGGAGGGTAACATCAAATTGTGCAAGCAGTTCAGGAAGCTGCACTAGTGACAACTTCATACCAGAAGTGCCAGAGGGACCGGCGAGGATAACAGCTGACGGGGTGTTAAGAAGCAGGGAAGAACTGGTGGCATTGCAGCAGCGACGGCAGAGGGCTGCACTGACTGCAAGATGATGGAGTTCAGGATCCAAAGGAAGGCTAGAAAGGTAAATAGCAGATTTAGCATTTTGGACTTTAAGAGTTCAGACTCTGGCTTATTTAGGGAATTGCGAGGTAGAAGCTCCCCAGAGGCTGTCAAAGGGAGAAAACACCCTTCAGGGTGGTCTGAATTTTGACAAAAACCTTCTAAGAGAGCTAAGACACAAATACCATGCAGAAAAATGGGAACTTCATCCGAAACACAGAGCTGCTTAATGAACTAACATGCAGAGAGAGCATACAAGTAGAAACAATAACAAGCCACAAAGGAGGTATATAAAATGCCTTGCCTAGGCATTTAGGCACAAAATCAGAAAGGCCAAAGCTGGAGTTAAAACTAGCTAGGGACTTAAAGAGTAATAAGAAACCATTCCACAGAAATTACAAGATTAAAAAGCAGCTCAGAGAAAATCTGGGTGCATTGATGAATACAGAAGACAGCCTACAAGTACTACAGAAAAAAAACAAAAGTACTCAAAACCTCTTTTTGAAACAAAGGCTCCCCCAAAACCTCTGCATGCACTGGTACCGTCAGAAAGAAAAGCAGCAATGTGGGGAAAACCAGGTTATGGCTACTTGAAGAAGTTAAATGTCTAAGGAGCCACATGGGCTCTGATCTAGATATAATGGTATCTAGAGAAATCCCAGTGACTGGGGGAGGTCTCCGATGACTAGAAATGGGCAAAAAGAGGATTGAGCAACTATATGCTGCTCAGCCTCTGCCCAGTCCCAGGGAAGATCATGGAGTATGTCCTCAGAAATCATGTCCAAACACGAAGAGAACAGGAAAGTAATCAGGAATAGTCAACATATTTACCAAAGGCAAATAATGCTTGACCAGCTGGGTTGCCTTCGACGATGACACGATTGGCTATGCAGATGAGGGCAAAGCAGTGGATGTAATACATGTTGACTTTAGCAGGGCTTCTGACACCATTGCTTACAGCCTTTGCATTTGGAAGCTGAGAAAGTACTAGCTGGAAGAACAGACTGCTAGGCACTAGACGCGTCAAAAATTGGCAGGACCACCGGACTCACAGGGCAGTGATCAATATCTTGATGTCTGGTGCGCAGCAGGTTACCCCAGGGGCTGATGCTGGGGCCAATATCATTCAATATCCTAAACAGTAACATGAATGATGTGACAGAAAACACGCTCAGCAAATTCGAGGGCAATGCTAAACAGAGAGCGAGAGTGGACATGCCAAACAGCAGAGCTTTGGTCCAACGAGACCTTGAAAAATTTCAGGTCTATGCCAACAGAAACCTCCTGAAGGTCAACACGGAGAAGTGCAAGTTCTGCATCAGCACAAGATAACCTCAGCCCTGCTGGGAAGGACCTGCAATTATGCTTGAGCCAGGTTAAGGCGGGTGTCGGTCTCTTTTTCCCAGGGAACGGGCGATGGGACGAGGGGACATGGCCTCAAGTTGCACCAGGGCAGGTTTAGGTTGGACATTAGGAAAAATTCCTTCCCCAAAGGGCTGTCAGACACTGGAAGGGGCTGCCCAGGGAAGGGGTCGAGTCCCCATCCCTGGGGGGATTTAACAGCCGGGCAGACGTGGTGCTTAGGCACAGGGTTTAGTGGTGGGATGGCAGGGTTAGGGGAACGGTTGGACTCAATGATCTTAAAGTCCTTTTCCAACCTAAATTATTTTATGATTCTAAATATGAGCTCGCAATGCACTCTCACTGCAAGCAAACTGCCTACTGGGCTGCATTTCAAGGAGTATGGACAGCAGAGTTAGAGAAAAAAACTTCTCTTCTGTGCTGTACTGATAAGAATTCACCTGGAATACCATGTTGAGTTCAAGAGAGACATCAACAAAATGGCAAGGGTCTGCAAGGTCAATGGTCAAGTCGGTCAGCAGCCTACAGCAACCAAACCTACACAGCTCGCAGAAGCTGGGCATTTCAGCTGGTGAAGAGCAAACTAAGGGGCAATCCTACAGCAGCTTAACAGGGAGCGAGGACGACGACTCAGGCAAACCCTTCTCAACAGCACCAGACAGCATCGGAAAGGGCAGCAGCCACTACCCCTCCCACAGGAAGTTCACACTGGACATGACGAAAAACTCTGCCCTTCCAATCAGTGCTCCCCTGATTCTGCGATTCAAGAGCAATTCGAAGAAAAGAAATGTTACTGAGTAAATGTTACACAATGTTGAAATTTAAATTGCCATTCTTTTCTGAAAGTTTACATCTTAAAAATTTTAACTTGCTTGCAATTCGCTGGAGCTCCACGGTGTTAAGCACATAACACCATGTTTAGTCACAGAATAAAAATGCCCCAAAAAAATCATGTTTGGCCTTATGAGGACATTTTTTTCTGCAGCAGCACAAAATCATTCTATCTATGGAGCTACAGAGCATAAAACAGGCCTGGAGTGTCTTCTGTCCAGTTGAAGGAACAATGCCCGTTGAATCCAGGCAACGTGCAACTCTTGGTATCATCCCAAGTTCATTGCCTTAATGGCATCTCTGCACCCCTCCTTTGAGCCCCCCTTCTCCACATCACACACAATACTCTTCCTGCTACCTTTAATTTCCCCCCTACCTTCTTGATACATTCAGCATTTTACCAGATAGCTACAGAAAGCAAGATTTTACTACGCTCTCCAACACTTCTTTCACTGAGCTTACGCCACCATCCATTTATTATGCTCCCACCAGCACTTATATCCCTTTAGTGTTTACATATTTGAACTTCACAGACTTTGTTAGGGACTTTAGGTGCCTGGAGCAAAGATAGATAAACACCTCGTACATTGGGAAAACGAACACGCGTAGTAGAGCACCTACGCGCCACCGTCATTCCTACCTAGCGGTGATGACAGTCACCTTGCGACGTTTCCAGTTCCTAAGGGGGCTGACAGAAGGCAAAATTGATTGCTTAATTCTCAGTTACTACTTTGCTTACCTGACAGCACACAGCTACTCAAAACAAAAGGAAGAGCACTGGAGAATCATTGAATGAGTTAAAAGAACTGAAAAACACTTTGCAGACATTAACTAAAGGCAGAGCACTGGAGAATCACTGGAAGAATTATTAAGAACTTTACAAACACTTTGCAAACATTTAAGAACATCCAAACGACGCTTTTTTATTTTGAGGTGTTAAGAGAAAAAGTAACAGCTAGGGAAATAGGCCCTGAACAGAACTATCGTGGCCCTTCAGTAAAAAACAGGAAACTCATGCATGGCCAAGAGAAAAAATAGGTGCTTGTTGGAGATTGATTAACCCCGATTCTTGTGACAAGACTGCACGGGAACGTCAGCGTGCAACTAAATCACAAAACGAGCGCACCCCCTCGGGCCTGCGCACCCCCCCGAGCCTGCACCCCACCGCTGCCTCACAGGGCCGGACGGCTCCCGCCATTTCACGCCCCCACACCGCGGGCGAGCGCCCCACTGCGCATGCGCCACCGCCCCTCGCGCAGGCGCCGCAGGGGACACCGCCCCCGACCCCGACACCCCCCCCCCCCCCCCCGCTGTGGCGGGTGGGGCGCATGCGCGTAGCGGCCGCCTGAGGGAGCGGCGCCGCCTCCGTCGCCGAGCGGGCCGGCGCTTCCCTTCCCTTCCCCCGCCGGCAGCGGGGCGGGCTGCGGGGCTCAGGGGGCGGCGGGAGCGGGGAAGGGGGGGCCGCAGGGGGGTGTCGGGGCCGTCCCTACCTGCCACCCGGATGCGCTGGCTCCTGCCGGGGAGCGCTTCGTCCTTCTGCGGCAGCCGGGAGGCCAAGTCGCCCATCCTGAAGGTGGAGCTGCGGAGCGCGCTGAGGAGGCGCCGCGGCGCTGGCAGCATCGCCCCGCAGGGGAGTCGGGCGGCGGCGGGGAGGGGACCGGGGCGGGGGGGGGGAGCGGCCCGGCGCGCGCTGGCCGTTGGGACGCGTGGAGCCCGGGGGGGGCGGGCGGGTGCGCGGCGGGGCGCGAGGTCCGCCCCCTCCCGAGCGGCGGCGGCAGCGGGGAGCGCTGGGCCCCCCGGCTCCGGGTCTGGCGTCCTGTGGCGGGGGCGTCCCCTACCCCCCCGTCCTGGGGGGCTGTGGCGGGGGCGTCCCCTACCCCCCCGTCCTGGGGGGCTGTGGAGAGGGCGTCCCCTACCCCCTGTC
>JADKXX010002786.1:0-19398 GCA_017310255.1 Butorides virescens
CAGGTGGGGGCAGGAAAAAACAGTTTTGGGTGGGACTGATACCACCTAACTTCAGCTGTTGGAAGTATGGCAACCCACCCAAGCTGGGCATCGAGATGTTTTCTCTCGCCAACAAAGGAAGAGTAGGATCTTCAGAACTTAACTCATCCCATCTTAAAATAGAAGAGCGGAGCAGAGAGGATGGGCTGTTCTCCAGAGAGGTTTATTTCATTCAGCTCGTGTCGAGCGCCCTGGTGAGTAGTTAGAGTAGATAGCTTGATTCTTTTGGATAACTGAAATCAGGTGAAAATTGTTTCCTTTATTTACCTAGGAAAAACTGCAGGATTTTAAAGCGAATTTCAACCTCATGAAACTTTTACTCACATTACACATTGATCAGCCATTACAAAAGTTTTAGCACAATATCTTTCATATTCCCCATCATAACGAGTATTTTACATTCCCCACTCCAGACTTTCCTTACTGATCTCATAGTCCTCAAGATTTATTCCCTCCCTTAGAACCATAGAATGTTTCGGGTGGGAAGGGACCCCTAGAGCCCACCCAGCCCAACCCCCCTGCAGGAGCAGGGACACCTTGAACCACATCAGGTTGCTCACAGCCCAGTCCAACCTGGCCTGGAATGGTCCCAGGGATGGGGCCTCCACCACCTCTCTGGGCAACCCCTGCCAGGGTTTCACCACCCTCATGGTAAAGAATTTCTTCCTTAGATCCAGTCTAAACCTACTCTGCTTCAGTTTAAAGCCATCCCCCCTTGTCCTGTCACAGCTGGCCCTGCTAAAAAGCTTGTCCCCCCCTTTCCTCTGGGCCCCCTTGAAGCCCTGACCGGCCACACTCAGCTCTGCCCGCAGCCTCCTCTTCTCCAGGCTGAACACCCCCAACTCTCCCAGCCTGGCCCCATAGCAGAGGGGTTCCAGCCCTCGGAGCATTTTAGTAGCCCTCCCATGGCCCCGCTCCAACAGGTCCATGTCCTCCTGGTGCTGAGGGCTCCCGAGCTGGACGCAGGGCTCCAGGGGGGGTCTCCCCAGAGCAGAGCAGAGGGGCAGAATCCCCTCCCTCGACGCTGGCCATGCTTCTCCTGATGCAGCCCAGGGTAGGGTTGGCTTCTGGGCTGCCAGCGCACATGTCCAGCTTTTCGTCCATCAGTACCCCCAAGTCCCTTACCAAGACCTTGTTTCTTCCTGAACCCCAAATTCATATTTGCCAAAATATTTGTCTTTTTCAAGTTCTTCCAAGTCATTGAAAGTCTGAAGGACATTCACATAAATCCATCCAAGTGGCTAAACTATATTAAGGACTTGTATTTATTTAAACAATCAATAGTGAAAAAATAAGCAACGATAACATCCCTGTACTTTGGGGTACCATTCCACCGAGGCGGCTGCACAGCACACTGCTCTGCTGGGGGTACTGATCCCATCCAGCTCACAAATACAAAGAAATGCTGTGTCGCTGGATTCCCTTTATAATCTCCCCTAATAAATTCTGCAGGTAACACAGAATATCTTCAAAATCTGTAAAAACATCACTTTGGTAAATAAAGCAAGGGTGTTTTTTTCCTATCGGGCTGACTTGTAACAGATTCCATAGTGGAAAAAGTATTGCATGTCACCTAACGTGTATTTTTGGCAGCTTGTTTTATATATATATATTTTTTTTTTTTTGATACATAGATACATGTTGGTCAAAATATTATGGCTTTCTTTGTGATCCTGTTTTCATCTGGCAGCAAAACTGCACAATAATAATAATAATAAAAAAATTAAAAAAAGCTAATGGAATCAATTAAGGTTTTCGGCGGAAAATTACGCAACGTAAACGTGCTCCGCCGGTGGCTTTAAACGCATCGCACGGTGTCAAGTAGATTCCTTGGCTTCGTCAACCAGCGCTGGTTTGTATGCAGTGGCACTGATGACTTTATAAAAACAAATGACAGAGTTGTTTACGCTGCCCTACTAAAGGAAATAATCATATTTAATAGCGCCGGTTTCCCATACGAGGCTAAAAAAAAAAAAACCCAACTCCCGTGCTACATGCTGTAATGAGCTTTTTACAAATGTGCTCACGTGGTGCTCAGCAGAGCCTGCTGCGCCGATACTATAAAATTGAAAGGCAGCTTCATAAGCTTGAAGTGCTATCTTATATCGCCGCACGGCAACATTCCCCGCTATCGATAAAGTTTGGAAGAAACACACAGGCAAAAGATTAAAAATCCCTGTCCGCTGCTAGCCGGGGCAATAAAAGCCGATGCTGTTTGGCCTGCTTCTTTATTCGCCTGCCCTAGGTGAGATGTTTTAAGGAGTGCAGGGAACAGGATTGAAGAGATGAATTTTCCCATCCCACCTTCCCAGGGATGCTGGTGCAGGGATGCAGGCTGCTTCCCTGAGCCCTCTCGTGGGCTCCTTCCTTCACTGCAGCGGTTCCTACAAACCGGGCGATTACAAAAGCTGCTCTTGATGAAAAGCGAGCTGTCTCCTCCTCTCCTTCCCTAAGAAAAGCGTGTGAAAATAAAATAAACCCGGTGTTTCATTAAAGGCGACGAGACATTTTGAGGGCTTGGACCGCAGATATCTTATTTTTGCTCTGGCATCCAGCAATAACGGTGATTATTGAATTGCGACGCAGAAAGCTCTTCTGGGAATAGATAGGCAGCACAGCCTGTCACTGCTCGGCAAAATGCACTCAGGTGCTGATGTAAATGGAAAGGTTGTATATTTGAGATAGTTTCATTGGAGAAATCATAATAAAATGGATTAAGAGACACCTGAAATGCTTCTCGGTTTTAAACAAAAATATCAGGACATTTCCTGACAGCATCTGGATTCTTGAGGGAAATTAAATGCCAGGTAATATTCTATTTGGGAGGAAATAAATTAGCAGCATATGTAAAATATATCTGACTGCCTATTAAATTATCTTCTTTATCATCCACGGGATGTACTGACTTTTGATTGCATTCTTTATTGGAATTGCTACGCGGTGCATTGCTATGCAGTACATACAGGTCCAGATCATCAGAGACACGTAGATATTGAAATTCTGTTGGTATCCAGATAGTTTAGTCCCAGGGGAATCAGTGGGACTTTGTCACCTCTTCTGCCCCCCGGGACCTTACATTCCAAATGAGCCAGAATACCCCAAAGCCGTAACGAGCCCGGTGCGGGTGTTGTTTAAGGAATACACTTTTTCATGGTGATGGGGTAGAATTGCGAGGCTCGTTTAGAAACAGTGGTGCAAAGAGGATTAAAGGACAGATCATCCACAGAAGAGCGTGATCTGACAATTGTGTGGTAAAAGGTGCCAAAATGAGCGTAAGAGCAACTCAGAAGAGTAATCTGATATAAAACCCGATGATGGAGAGGAGTAGAGCAGTGAAAGATGGGATACGGATGGCTGCAAAACTGGGCATGGCTTTCTAGGTAGCCGATAGCAAGACTTTTTATGGACAAACTGGATAGAGCATAACGGACAAGTGTACATGGGTTAAAGAAAGGTGATGACTTTCAGCAGCAATCTCTTGGACGATGAAGTGTCCTACAGCTGGAGTCATTAAAAATTCAACATTTGTCATATCTCTGTAATTGCAGTCCCTTAGTATCTTCTATTCTGAGTGTGGGAGGTTATAAATATTGTTGATGACTCAGCATTTGCTTTAGACTTCTTGGTCTTTACTAGTCATGTTTGCACTTATTCATCTTGTCGCCGTTCGTCAATGTGAACCTTGACCCAACTGGAGGAGATTTACAATGAAGTCTGGGGGACATTTGCCTTTAGTTCAATTAATGCCAGTTTGGACCCTTCTTTTTGAAAGTGGATTTTAAAAATCGCTTCCTCTTTTAAGGAAGAAGTTCTTTACAATGAGGGTGGTTAAACACTGGAACGGGTTGCCCAGAGAGGTGGTGGAGGCCCCATCCCTGGAAACATTCAAGACCAGGTTGGACAGGGCTCTGAGAAACCTGATCTACAAATATCTTAAGGGTGGATGTCACAAGGATGGAGCCAGACTCTTCTCAGTGGTGTCCAGCGCCAGGACAAGGGGCAGTGGGCACAAACTGAAGCAGAAGAGGTTCCAGTTGAATATGAGGAAAAACTTCTTTACTTTGAGGGTGACAGAGCACTGGAACAGGCTGCCCAGGGGGGTTGTGGAGTCTCCTTCTCCGAAGATATTCAAAGCCTGGATGGACAAAGTCCTGTGTAACATGGTCTGGGTGAACCTGCTTTAGCACAGGGGTTGGACTAGATGATCTCCGGAGGTCCCTTCCAACCCCTGCCATTCTGTGATTCTGTGAAAGGTGTCCCTGCTCACGCCAGGGGGGTTGGACTAGACGACCTTTAGGGGTCCCTTTCCAACCCAAAACATTCTATGATTCTATGATTTTCATTAAAAGATGTAAAAGAAGAACAAGATGATACGGTTTTTACCTGTCTTTGGGAAGGGCTTGTTCTGTCAAATATTTTCCAAGATAGCTGGAAGGATACAAAAATCCTGGTTTGGGGATGAGCAGTTCTGGCACAAATACCAAGAGACGACACTTCCATCCTTAAAATAAGCCCCCCGACATAAGTGATAATTTAATATACATCATACCATCTGCTTGCAGAAATCTGCAAGCTGCTCCCAGAGAAGTCAATGGGAAATGCATTTTTCCTATTATTTTAAACATTCCAAAATCAAACTTGATGTCACAAAAGCACGCAATAGCCACCTTTCCCCAAAGACAAAACCAGCCTGCCACGAAAGAGAACAATAACTGCTGCAAACCCCCCCCTCCTTTCTCCTCCTCCTCCCTCTGCCCTTCACAACCTGCTGGATGAAAATACCGACATTGCAGAGTGCTCCGCCAGCTAAAAAGGCAGATGGGGAAGGGAGAAGGTTTCAGAGCTACAAGGCATAAGGCCCCTGGCAGCAGTTTTTTCCTTTATCGACGGTGAGCTTCCATCTTGAATACTTTTCCTGATCTTGACTTCACCTACAGAACCGTGTCGGCAGGCAGGGTATGGGCTAACACATGCAAGCAGCGTTTGAGGCCAGAGAAAGGGTTGAGCTGTATCCCCTATATACCAGTTTATACAAAATGCTAGGCTGAGTCAAGCCTTGCAAAAGTATTTTTGTGTCTGGGTCTTTTGCAGCTTCCTCCCAGGCTCACTTTGGCAGGACAGCACAGACTGCACTGAGAAGTCTCCTCTTCCTGATGAAGCCATTCACAAACACGTGTGGAAAAATTTGAGAATAGGGCAAATGTACCATGGAATTTCCCCAGAACCTCCTCTTGGCTTGTGGTGAACCTGCAGCTTCGGCACTTCCTCCAATGCTGTTTTGATCTTCTACTATGAAGTGATAATCGTTCTCCACTCATCTCCTTACGGCGCTTGTCGATCTGCAGACGTCCCTCTCTTCTCCTCCAGTCTCAACTGTCCATTTCAGATGAATTCACCTCTTCTCGTGTTAGTGTTGTGCCATAGCCTTCATCACCCTTACTCCTTCTGTTGACACTTCACAGTGTCCTTTCTGAGGGGGAAGGAAGGGCACCCAAACAGCACACATCTTTCAAGGTGCAGGGGCACCATGATCTACAGATGTGCAAAGCAATCCTAGAATTATAAGTGGGTTTAGTTGGAAGGGGCCCTTAGATGTCATAGAATCATAGAATGGTTTGGGTGGGAAGGGACCTCTAGAGCCCACCCAGCCCAACCCCCCTGCAGGAGCAGGGACACCTTGAACCACATCAGGTTGCTCACAGCCCCGTCCAACCTGGCCTGGAATGGTCCCAGGGATGGGGCCTCCACCACCTCTCTGGGCAAACCCTGACAGGGTTTCACCACCCTCACTGGAAAGAATTTCTTCCTTAGATCCAGCCTAAACCTACCCTGCTTCAATTTTAAACCATCCTCCCTTGTCCTGTCACAGCTGGCCCTACTAAAAAGCTTGTCCCCCCCTTTCCTCTGGGCCCCCTTGAAGCCCTGACCGGCCGCACTCAGCTCTGCCCGCAGCCTCCTCTTCTCCAGGCTGAACACCCCCAACTCTCCCAGCCCTCGGATCGTTTTAGTAGCCCTCCTCTGGCCCCGCTCCAACAGGTCCATGTCCTCCTTGTGCTGAGGGGTCCCGAGCTGGACATGTCTCCACTCAAATCCTACACTCAGAGTAAGGCCAGCTTCACCCAGGCTGCTCAGGGTCTCGTTTACTTAGGTTCTGGATATCTCCACGGATGGCAGTTTCACTGCCTCTCTGGGCCACTGTCCCAACGTTTGACCACCCTCAGTGGAGATTTTTCCCCATACCTCTACCCAGAACCTCCCTTGCTGCAGCTTGTGTGCATTTGAATTTTGTCCTTTCTCTGTGCAACTCCAAGAACAGTTTTGCTCCACACCTTCCCTTCAGGTAGATGAAGATGGCAACAAAACCTCCACTCAGCCTTTTCTTCTTAATGCTGAACAAACCCAGTTCCTTCAGCCTCTCTTCATATTCCATGCGCTCCATTTTCCTAAGCATATTGATGGTGCCAGTTTGTCAGCATCTTTCTTGCTGACTGGGGAGTCTAGAAACTGGACGCAGTTCCCCAGATGGGATTTTAGACGTGTGGAGTGATGGGGTCTTATTATTTTTCACTTCCCAATAATTTCTAATATTGTTTGTCACTTGGAGGGGAAAAGAATTTTTATTTCCTACTGGGCAGTGGGATTTCTGCCATTTTTGTGGCCCTGGCTGCCATAGCTCTAAGATCACATCTCCACCGACACCACCTCTGTCCTGGTTTCAGCTGGGATAGAGTTAATTTTCTTCATAGAAGCTAGCATAGTGCTGTGTTTTGGATTTAGTACTACAGTACTAAAGTACTCGGCTTCAGTACTTGTCAGAGATTGAGAGTTGCTTTTCCCCCTGCGCTTTAATTTGCCGTGACAGGCGTTGAATCTCAGCTCCCATTTTATCATCCGGCCTCTCAGTGCTATGAGGTTTCTCCCACTGGTTGTTGCCATTTGCACAACCTTGAATAATCCAATATCACCAGCAAATAATCATCCCCTATCATCAGATTTGTTTGGCCGTCCACCTCCCAGCACCAGGATCCTGTTAGCAATCCCCCTCTCTTGCAAAGCGCTTTGTTGCTTGTCCTTTACTCAGTGACAAACCCTATATCTCTTATACCATCTCATGGCCGTGGCGGCTTGCTTTTCTTGGCAGCCTTTGGAAGGGCACATACGCAACACAACCGGATTAACGCCCTCGTTGGTGCCGGCGAAGAGCTCTAGCGCTTCTGCTACGCAAGACTTCAGCCTGCAAAACCCATGGGGACTCTTCCCCAACTTCACACTCTTAACATTTCTGTTCTCTGTTACAATGACTAGCAATTTCCTCTGTACAAACAGTTCAGATTCGAGTTCCTTTGGCCTTCTTCGATGCATACAACACAGCCTGATGTTACTCATTTCACACCCTGGTCCTCTGTTGGCCCTTCCTACTGCCAGGCTTCTTAATCCAGTCGTGTTTGGCAAAGGACTGATAGTTTGTTCGTGCTCTTCGAAAGTTGTTCTTCAAATCTTTTAGTCTACCTTTTTAATAGAATGTATGCTCTCTGCTTTTTCCTTGTTTGAACACGAAGCCTTCTTACTCATAACAGCCTCCTTCACTCTGATCTTTAATTACAGTAGCTTTCTTCTGGTCTTTTTAAAGTCTTTTTTGATACGCTCTATGTATTTTCTCTGAGCCTCTAATATGGTGTCTTTAAAAAATATCTCTGCTGCTTGCAAACATTTCACCCAGGCTCTTACTAATTCCCTTTTACCAAGTTGCCTCATTTTTCATAGGGCTCCTTTTTAAATCCAAGACTGCACTGGTGATATTTTTGGCTTTCTTGTTCCTATGACACTACCGAAGCTCAGCACATTACGGCTTCTCGTACAGAGTGTCTCTTTGACAATACCATAGTAAACCGGGGCTGCACCACAAGTTCCTTCTCCACTGGCTACGTCTCCAAGAAGTCGTTCTTCACAGATATCTAAAAAATTTACTCTGGGGATTGTATTGACCCAGTGTACATGACTTTTCCCCTTTTTATTGCATCTTGCCCACCCACAGCATCTCTGGTCTCCTTTAAGACATCTCAGGCAGTGTCACTACCCTGGCCAAGCTCTGTTGTAGTCCTCAGACGCGGTATTGCAGTCTGCTGGCATCAGTACTACTTGTTGATACAGTGAACTTATCTGATGTGACTCTTCTGCTTTCGTTAACTGTGGCGCTACTCCTCCACAGCGCAAATTACTCTGCCCCTCCTATATAATTTATGGTTTGTTCTGGTAGTGCCCTGATTATCTTCTCCAGTAATTTGCTGCAATGCCTATTACGTTCAGATCTGCCCTCAAAAGCAGACCGTCCAGTTCATCCATCTTGTCCTTTATACCAGTTGTATCGATATGAGGAGCACATCAACGTACGCCCCAACTTCATGTTTTATGTGCCTGCTGAAGTAGGATCTGAATTGTCCAAGGAGATCTTTACCACTTCCAAATGTATCTTCCTCACCTTCAGTCATACGCTTCACTCCAGAACATACAGTTCTTGGCCAGGATTCAGTTTCCAGACAACTGCCATCCATTTACACCAAGACACTGTACAGCCAGGTAGGAGAAGCTGAAGGTCAAGAGAGCAACTTCACAGCCGGGAGCTTGAATTTGGACTCATGGCGAGGAAAGGACATTACCCTGAGGGTGGGAGCTCCTGTTTCTAATGCTCTTCATACTCTTCATTTAATGACCCTTAAAATGGAGAGGCAGAGGACTCCTCTCCCACCTGGCAGCATCCACCTTTTAGATGCTTGCCTTCTCCAGCGATACTCCTATAGCTACACCTGCACATAACTTCTCCCTCATGCCCCCTAGTCCTAGGCCACACATCATCCAGACCTTCCCCATGGAAAACGTGTCTAAGCCATGTTCCTCATCAGAGCAGACCAATCTCCTATAATGCTGCAAGACTTTTCCGTCCTCTTGTGGTTTGCAGGCTGGAAGCTCCCTCACATGCAAGGAACTTTCTTCTAAACACTGAGGAAAGACACCCCTTGAAAGCACAAGGAGAAAAGGAGAGATGACTTCTTTTCTTTAATAGCTGAGGGGGCAGAAAAGTCAGATATCTTATGGTAGAACCACATTCACCACATTTTCAGAGAACTTGAGATTGCAGCTATGCCTTGAAACCTTCCTCCCAAACAGAGCCCACCTAGAGAACCCAGAAATTTTTTTTTTTCCCCAATCCTTGTGAGATTCAGACACAAGGAAGGTGTTGAGCAGATCAGCCTTGCAAAGGACACTTTAAGTCACCGTAACATTTACCAAAGCTGTCCCACCTTCCCTGGCTTGTGGCTGTTCTTTGCAGGCATCATTCCTCTCTTTATACCACCCCAAACTTTTGGATGGCCATGGGTTGAGCCAGACCACAAGACTGATCTGGATTAAAATAAACCCAGAAAAAAAAAGGAAAAAAAAAAAATGTGTATATATATATATATTTGATATATTTGCTCAAGTTTTGGGGGGTTAAATCTTTTCCCAGTCCCACTCCTAAAAGTCTTTGGAGATGACTGCCACCAAAACCCAATGGCATTGTCAATCTGCACGTTCTTGACCAGCATAAGGCTCTGCTAGGGTCTGGGCATCATCTTCTCCCTCCCGTGAGAGTGGAGCTGCTGATTTGGAAACAGAGTTGGAAAACATTCAGATGCTGGGAGGTGCGTGTGCTTGCTGCAAAGCTCTTACAGGTGTGCTAATGAGAGACGGTGCTCTGCTCATCACGAGCCTGAGACCTTGGAGAATATTAGTAAAAATGCCAATTTGCATGTCTTGGGGTTAATTGAGGAAATTCCGATGGAAAATCTTGCTGTCACTTCTGAAGCCTGTTCTGAATACAAATCGTATGTCTCCACGGGAGATTGTGAAAGCTTTTCAACTTCTTCACAAACCTGTAGAAACAAGGAAGGTTTTTCACTCCCAGAGCTCACAAACCATTCTGTGGTTCTGTAACTGGGGGGTGTTCAGCCTGGAGCAGAGGAGGCTGAGGGGAGCCCTCATCGCTCCCTACAACTGCCTGACAGGAGGGGGGAGCCGCGGGGGGTCGGGCTCTGCTCCCAGGGAAGGGGCGATGGGACGAGGGGCAATGGCCTCAAGTTGTGCCAGGGCAGGGTGAGGTTGGGCCTGGGGAACAATTCCTTCCCCAAAGGGCTGTCAGGGGCTGGAAGGGGCTGCCCAGGGCAGGGGTCGAGTCCCCACCCCTGGGGGGATTTAACAGCCGGGCAGAGGCGGTGCTGAGGGCCAGGGTTTGGGGGTGGGATGGCAGGGGTAGGTGAACAGTTGGGCTTGATGATCTTAAAGGTCTTTTCCAACCTAAATGTTTCTGTGGTTCTATGGTTCTAAAGGAAGTTTTCCTCAAAATTTCATAGTCACTTTTTATCCATGCTGACATTAACATGGGACTCATAGACCAAACATGGAGAATCTGTGGGATCCTCTACCAAACAAACAAAAAAGGGACATGAATATTTTCTCAGATGTTACCTAGGCCACACGTTTTTCCAAGGAAAAGAGCCATTTCTGCTTGCAAAAAACCCCTTCTTTTCAAGTGGGACAACTTCCTTACTTTATGTCTTTACTCTATGCCAAGTTTCTTGTGGATAAAAATACTTCCTGGATTTTTTTTTTTATCTTTGATTAAGCTGAGAAGTTGTTTGACAATGTGCCGTTGTCTCATTGAGAAACTTAGGAAAGCGCAGAAGGAAGGAATTGGTTAATTCATCTGATAGTGATGAAGGATCAGTGCAGATTTCTATTCTCCCGGAATCACAATGTGGTTTTTCATCACCTGATCTTCTAGGGGGGCTTCTTTGCTTTTACAGCTGTTTTATTATCCGCCACTATAAGATTACCACCGACAGTGAAACTCACAACCAGAAATCCAGAATATTTCTGTGTTTAATTGCAAATGCTGTGTGATTCTCTGATCATTCGATCAGCCGTTAGGGGATTTTATAAATGTCTTGCTCCACATTATGTCTGTATAATTAACTGCTCTGGTTGAAACACCTAATTTTTTGAGGAGTTTATGGAGAACACTAGGGAGAAGCATTGGTTTGATGCTGATTTTAAATGAATTATTACTTGGTTTTCAAAGTTAGCTTTTAGTAGTTTTGACACTCAGTCTTTTTTTAAACCAGCATGTCCTATGGAACAAAAAGATAAAAAATTAATTAGAAAAGGCAAGAAAAGAGAGCAAAGAGACCAAATTTTGCCTTCAGAAAGAGTTCCATAAACCCAAACTCAATTCCTGAACCTCCATCAGAACAGGAAAGTTTTACCAAATTCCTTTCACTTCTGTTTTTTCCAGTTTTCTCATTTGAGCATTCAGACATGGCTGTGCGATGCCGCTGATTTCAGCGTGTCGCAAAGGGTATAATTAAAAGCAGAATTCTACCTTGATTATCGCTCTGATACGTGCATTTACCAGCCGTCGTAAGATGATGGGCTGCTGAAACCGTACAACCATGCAGAGCGTTACGGGTAATGCGGCGTGCCATCCTTTGGGGTGGCTTTCTAGTTGGTGCCACAGAGGTACCGGTGAGGGGAGAAGATCTTGGGGTGAAGCTCCCAAGGAGGGTGCTGGAGCCATGGGTGTGTTTGGTGGCATTGCAATGCTTCTCCAGTGCTTTCTTGGGTGAGTAGCAATTCTCCGTGCCTAAACACCGCACCGATGAGGTGGGGACAAGCACACGGTATCTGTTCTCTTCACGGTATCTCTCTATCCTTGCAAAAGCAAGGGACATTGAGAGGATAAATAAAATTAATTAGTGCCCAAAATAGTAAAGATACTCACTACAGTGGTTAACTGCACAATGAGTGCAGGTTTCAAGATCTGACACAAGCTGCTGAAGGAGAAATAAAAATCTATTTTTTTTTAACCAGCATTAACATGGGAAAAGCAACCCAGGCAGTCACTTTTGAAGAGAAATTAGGAACAAAAGAGAACACATGTGGTAAAATGTTAGAATAGTCAGAGCCAGAAGATCCCACTCGTTTCCTGTAGGAGGAAAGTAACCAAGAATTGGAAAGGGGAAAGCCCACATGATCTCAAGGGTGGATGTCACGAGGATGGAGCCAGACTCTTCCCAGTGGTGCCCAGCGCCAGGACAAGGGGCAGTGGGCACAAACTGAAGCAGAAAAGGTTCCAGTTGAATGTGAGGAAGAAATTCTTGACCGTGACCAAGCCCTGGCACAGGCTGTCCAAGGGGGTCCATTCCTGGAAACATTCAAGCCCAGGTTGGATGGGGCTGTGAGCAACCTGATCTGGTTAAAGGTGTTGCTGCTCCCTGCAGGGGGGTTGGGCTGGGTGGGCTCTAGGGGTCCCTTCCAACCCAAAACATTCTATGATTCTATGAATCTATGAACTAAATCTCAAGTGGCAAACAAGGTTTCGACCCTTGCTAAGGTTGACCAGAAAGACTAGCCCTAGGTATGAGATACAAAACAGCAAGTGCAGACTGGAAAAAATAGGGTGTTGTGGGTGCATTCAACACGTGACTTACATGATTCTCACGAGGTGTTGGGCTCCATTTCCTCACCTTAGTCACAAGGTGGGTATGAGCCTGGGGAAGCCACGACAAAGTTGCTGCATCCTGAAGTTTCATGCTATAATAAATATTTTGAAAAAGACATGGTTCCTTATTTACTCTTTATTGTGAACTTACTTTTAAGCTTCAGTGACTTTTTTGGGGTGAAAATGTGTTTATATAGATGTGTTTACATACAGTCATGTAAAAATATGTATCAATATTTGTATAAATATGCACATGTAGTCACATCCCCATATACTTCTATATAAAGCCTTATCACAAAAGAGATCTGAAGCATATGACTGGGACGTACACACTGAACTCCTTTCCTTGCTAGACCATGACCTCCTTTGACCACAGACCCATGACTAAATTTTCTAGCATCAGAACTAGATTTTTGAAGGCTTGGCATGTGTCAATACCGTAAAGCCACGAGCCAGGGCTGTCTCAGCACCTTAACGTGCTGTGGCTTCCGAGAGCCACGATGGCTTATACCCTCCAGTGGTGTAGGGCTGGGATGGGCAGCATCAGCCCCTGCAGCCTCATCCATGGCATCAGAACAGCTCTTGTTATTGCATATAATTTATAAAGGGCCTTCCCTCTTACAGGTTTCACAATCCTGCACCTACCCCCGGGTGCTTGAGGCTTTGCTTTCAAGAAAAAGAGGGGTCTTTCTTTTCAAACTCAGCAAGCAAGGGCCGTTACAATGCATCACCCATCAGAGCATTCACAGCGCGTGGGACAGATGAGCAGGACCTTTCCAACCTGGAGCAAGTTCGTCCTCCCATTTCCTTCACTCTGACCCCAGTGTAGACTCCTCTCGGGGAGGGGATGCTTTTACCTCCTTCTGCTGAAGCTGTCGAGATGGGTCTCTAATGTGCCATATGTTCATCGAGCTGCTGGGAGAGACCTGTGACCTAGACCTCACTCCATAAATTAATCCCTCGCTTTCATTCATGCTAACAAACTAAACGGGGTTTAGCGAAGGCGGGAGAATGGCCCTTTGCCCTGAGGCCAAGCGGTATGGCTAAGCTCACTGTCCCAAAACAAGGGTGGCCGTGTCTAGACCATTCACTGGGAATGACCCCTGGTTCATCCTATACCCTCTGCTGTGCCTGGGGATTACTTGGGTCAATGTTACTTGGCCCAGATCAAACCTGTGCCAGGGAACATGCTGACAATTTAACACTGCCCTTGCACCCTTCCAGCCCAACACCATAGGCATAACCTGAGCCCCCCCCCATCCTCTTTCAGTCGGGCTAAAAGGCCAGGTTTCCTCTTCCTCTCTCTGGTGCAATTCATATTTAAGTGCCAAGTAAAGCTGAAAAGCTTCCACTGAAGAGAGATCACACACCTACACCCCATCCTGGGCTCCCAGCCTAAGAGCTTTGCAGAGAGATGGGGGCTCGAACTCTTCAGACAAGGGAAAGCATAAAACCCGAGTACCCAGCATCCTGCCAGAGCCCCCCATTCCCAGATTTAATGAAGAAAAACCAGTCCTCCATTGCTCTGTTTTGTGCTGGGCCTGACTCACTCAAACCTTCCTACCAGATTGAACCTCTGAAATGGGTTTGATGGAGGAAACACAAAATATGAATCGTGACAGGCTCAGTGCCTAACAGTATCCCCTGGCACTGTTTAATACACTGGTATAGAGACCTCTCACCTGCCTGGGAAGGCAAATATTACAAACTTGAACATCTCTAAACATCAGCTACCTCCTAGGCTATACATCAATCTGGCTGGGGCTCTGATGAACCAGATTTGAGAACTTAGACCCATGAGATCTACCAAATCCTTCTGTGAGTCTTGCTTTTAGTGTCTCTCTGCCTCATTTTCCTGCCTATAGAAGGAGGCTCACATCTCCCTTCTCCCTGCCCCAATAAGAGTGTCGTGAAAATAAAAACATGAGATTGCTGGTTGCTGAGGTGTTGTATAAGCAACCTTAGAATCGTAGAATCATAGAATCAAGTGTTTAGGTTGAAAAAGACCTTTAAGATCAAGTTGAACCTTCTCCAGTTCTGTCCTGTTTTCAAAATCCCGTCTCCCTGCAGCAAGGTTCCTCTTTCTTCACCCTCCTCAAGGTGTTGCAAGCAAAGACCAGCTCAAGGAGGGACTTCTGACACCCCGTTCAGCTGGAAGAGTTTCTGCACCTTAATATGAGGGGAGAGAGCTGAACACAAGGAACCCTGGGGGCTCTGAGCTTGTGGCATGGGGACATTGCACCAGCATGATTGGGATGTGCCGTGGAGAAATGCCTCTGGACTGAAAATACACCCTAAGATCATTAACGTGCTGTGTTCTGTTTAAAAAGTGAAATCTCCTATAACCCCAAGTTTGCAATCCATCTGCCTTATGCTTTTTTCAGTGGTACAGAAAAGGTGGTGGTTATTGCTTGCACTCAAACCTGAGCATTGCAGCGTAGCAGGAACACGACCGTGGCAAGGAAAATCTCTGGTTCTCCCAAAAGTTGGGGTTTCCTGCATGAAGGGGGACTGGGAGAAGCTGATGCCTTCACACCTCCCTCGTGTGCCCCTCCAAGCATCCCGTCCGTGATTTACCACAGCAGTGTATCCCATGGTAGCCCCTGTTCACTCACCACCTATTAAACCTCGAACACCTCCCCACTATTTTCCAAGAGCAATTCGCCTTTTTGCAGGTTCATCTTGTGGGTTTTTTGTTCCTAACACGCTTAAGTTTGGATTAGGGTGCAATAAAAACAGCTGTCCCTTCCTCATTATGATTTACCGTTCTGCAGTAAATCTAAGGGATACCTGGGCTGTTCATCAGCGGCGCTTCTATATTTCTTTCTCAGTGACTAATAAAAATGTGGAACGGTGTCAGACCTTGTTTTGATCTACGTGAAACTTTCAATAAACATCCCTCCTTTTGACAGCGATTCTCCTCTGCGGACTGCTGTGTGAGATCTTCCTGTACTGAATCCATTAAAAGGAGATTTCGCTGACATTGTAGTGTTATATGGTGCTAATTTAAATGCTTTACAGAAGCCCAAGGACGTTGTATTTACTCAAAAAGCAACATTCATTTTTGGCACTGACTGCCCGCTGACGAACATTATTAAGTTGCTGGCTGTTGGGTATGAGTTACTTCCACAGTGTCTCGTAGGAGGAGATAACCCCACCCATAGCATGTTAAGGCCCTACGTTAGGTGAAAGAAAGCTGAACAAGAGCTTCTGCATTTGTCCCAGTATCCAAGCCTTGTTGGGCCTCCCTTCCATTGGGCAAAATTTGGAAGTTGACATTGGTGACACCAACCAATCTCTGAAGCGCCTCACAAGAGCATCCCCAAATCATTTGCTGTGCCCCAGCTCCATGTTTTGTACAGAGTTTAGTCTAAAGCCCTGGCTTTGTTTGACCTTAAAGCTTTGAACAGGCAATGATGGCCCAGCAGGCAAATTGCGTCCCTCTGTCAAAGGTAGCTTCTTTAAGGAGGGCAGATCTCCTCAAATACACATGAAAGTGAAATATTAATATGAATCACAGAATCACAGAATGGTTTGGGTTGGAAGGGACCTTTAGAGGCCATCTAGCTCACCCCCCCTGCAGGAGCAGGGACACCTTGAACCACATCAGGTTGCTCACAGCCCCGTCCAACCCGGCCTGGAATGTTCCCAGGGATGGGGCCTCCACCACCTCTCTGGGCAACCCCTGCCAGGGCCTCACCACCCTCAGCACAAACAATTTCTCCCTCCTATCCCACCTGGATCTCCCCTCTGTCAGTTCAAAGCCATCCCCCCTTGTCCTGGCGCTGCAGGCCCTGCTAACAAGTCCGCCCCCCCCTTTCTCCCCAGCCCCGTTCAGCCCTGCAAGGCCGCACTCAGGTCTCCCCGCAGCCTCCTCTGCTCCAGGCCGAACACCCCCACCTCGCCCAGCCTCTCTCCATGGCAGAGGGGCTCCAGCCCTGGGACCATCTCCGTGGCCTCCTCTGGCCCCGCTCCAGCAGGTCCCTGTCTGTCCTGGGCTGGGGACCCCCGAGCTGGACGCAGGGCTCCAGGGGGGGCTGAGCGGAGCAGAGGGGCAGAATCCCCTCCCTCACCCCGCTGGCCACGCTGCGGGGGATGCAGCCCAGGGCACGGTTGGCTTCTGGGCTGCCAGCGCAAGTTGCCGGCTCCTGGCCAGCTTTTCACCCCCCAGCACCCCCAGGTCCTTCTCGGCAGGGCTGCTCTCCATCCCTTCACACCCCAGCCTGTGAGGACACCAGGGATTGGCCTGACTCAGGTGCAGGACCCTGCCTTTGGCCTTGTTGAACATCATGATGGTCGCACAGGCCCACTCCTCAAGCCTGTCCAGGTCCCTCAGGACGACATCTTGTCCCTCAGGCACGTCAGCTGCGCCACACAGCCTGGTGTCATCCACAGACTCGCTGAGGGTACAGTCAATTCCACTGTCTATAGCACTGGTGAAGACATTAAATAGTATTGGTCCCAGTGCAAATCCTTGAGGGGATGCCACTCATTACTGGTTTCCACTTGGACACGGACCCACTGACTGTAACTCTTCTTTTAACAGGGTTTTTTTAACCCTTTGTCTCCCTGTGAAGAGCTGGCAAAGCTGCTGGGGGTGGGACAGAACACTGGGAACCCCCGCATTCCATCCTAGGAGACACTCAGACAGAATCTTCCAGACCTGCGTCCACCAACCATAACTGACCAGCCACCGAACGTAGCTGACCATGGCGTTGCCAGCCCTGTGGCACCCATCGTGCGGCCCCTGCACCACCCCGATGCCCCAGCTACTGCAGCCAGTTGTCTTCCCCAAAACCTTCTACGCCAGAGGTAAGGACTGACCCCAGCCCTGGCAGCCCAGGGACTCATTTTGGGGAAATTCACAGCCCTTCCTTCATCGCACCTCTCTCTTCTCTTCCTCAGTCCCCTCATGCGCCCTCCCGGGCGGGTTTGGGACATGACCTCCAGCGTTTGCTCATGTCCCTCTTTCAGGATCAGCCAACCTCTGTGGACTGCCTGGGCAGGAGCAGAAGCCTTTCCCTGCACCCTGGGCACCCCTGGCAGGGGTGGCATCGCAGGTACCCTGGGCACCCCTAGCAGGTATGGCATCCCCATCTGCCCCAGCACCTCCAGCACCTCCAGCACCTGTGGCTCCCCTGCCTCCTCCATGTCCATCCCCCCCAGCATCTCCAAGCATCCCCAGCACCCCATCTTCCTGACAGTTTTGGCACATGGGCTCCACAAGGCCAGCAAACATACTGGCCTGGGCAAGGCCTGCCCAGTAAATCTAATTTACAGATAATTTCCCACTAACTTGGGGCCATCTCTCCCATTTCACCACCCCGGTGTGCAACCCCCATCCCACTGGCACAGCAGCTCACCCCCCAGGGATCCCCGCACAGCCAGCACGGAGCAGGGGGACGGATGCCCATGCTGGGGGCTGGCTCGGTGGGTGCCCCAAGAGACTCCCCCCATCCCAGCACATCTCCTGCTCACCCATGCAGGTCTGCAAATGGCTCCACATGGCAGCTGCTTCAACCCCCCAAAGTCTTCAGCTTTGACTGGACGAGCACCAGCCTGCCTCCATCAGCCACCTTTGCGACCAGCCACGGCGCTGCTTCTCCACCAGGCACTGCCCTGTGGGGACCTCAGGGCTGGGGGGTCCCCACAGTCTGGGCAGATCAACAGGCCCCCAGAGCCAACTGCCGCTGCTCCTACCCTACAACCATCAGGGGAGAGCAGTGGCCACAGCCCCCGCAGTGCTGCTGCCGTCCCCCCACTGCTACCACCGTCCAGAGGGGCAGCACACACAGCACAGCCTCTCCAGCACAGCCAAAGCCTTGGGGACACCCCTGGGCAGTGGCAGCTCCCCAGGTAACGTTATCCCCATGGGTGATGGCACACCCCCAGCTGGTGACATCTCCCTGGCCAGTGATGTCCCCATGGGTGATGGCACGCCCCCAGCTGGTGACATCTCCCTGGGCAGCGATGACCCCATGGATGTGGACAACCCCCCAGCTGGTGACATCTCCCTGGGCAGCGATGTCCCCATGGATGAGGGCACCCTCAAGGGTGGTGATAACCTTTTGGGCAGTGACATCCACCCAGCTGGTGATGTCACCATGGGTGATGGCACCCTCCCAGGCAGTGACATCTCCCTGAGCAGTGACATCATCCCCAGCCACTCTGCCACCCTCCATGTCCAAGCCATGAGGGACCCCATGGTGATTCCAGCTGGCAATGTTGTGCTGCCTGAGCAGGTGCTGCTGGGAGGGGCTGTAAGGCCCTTGGTTTGCTCCCTGGGAGCAGTGGAGATCAGCCAGGATCATCCCAGCAGTGTCCCCATGCCCAGGGACCCTGGTGGCACTAGTGGCACCATCCCCCATCACAAGATCAGCTTGCTCCGGCTGCCTGAGAAGATGATCTCTGCTGGCTACCGTGTGCCCAAGGCCTCCAAAGCCATCCTGAGCATGGAGCAATTCAACACCATCAGGATGAAGCCAGAGGAGCCACCGCGGGATGCAGGGACAGACCTGCCACCACCCCAGGGCAGCATGTCCCAGCACTACATCAGGCTGGAAAAGCAAGGGAAGAAGCAGCAGAAGGGCTCATTGCCAAAAAATGGCAGCAAGCGTAAGGGTCCTGCAGCCAGGGCCGGGGCAGGAAAGGGGCATTAGGCCTGTTGTGGGGATCAGATGGGTTTGGGGAGTTGGGGGGTGGGGGGATGATGTTGTAGCTTTGATAATTGTATTGATCTTAGTTTTTCCATTAAAAACCATTTATCCAGAATGTCTCTGTGCCTGGATGGGGAGGGAGTGCAGGGGGCACCAGAAAAATAGCAC
>JADKXX010002787.1:0-40424 GCA_017310255.1 Butorides virescens
GCAAAAGCATTGCTGAGCCCCATATCGGGTCCACCAAGGCCCGAAGGACACCAAGCTGTCCCCAGGGCTGAGAGGTGCAAAAGCATTGCTGAGCCCCAAATCGGGTCCACCAAGGCCTGAAGGGCACCAGGCCGTCCCCAAGGCTGAGGCACCACTAGTGGTGCAGGCAATCAGGGAGGGTGACTCCCCTGTCCCCTTCCCCAGGGGAAGCAGTCCTTTGGTGGGGGAGCCAGGATGGATGGGTCTACATCCGTAGCTCTTCCCTTGTCCACTGATGCAGTCACTCCATCACAGAAGGCCACTAGTCAGGCACAGAAGGCCACTCCATCACCAGTTAGGCACGACTTGCCCTTGGTGAAGCCGTGCTGGTTGTCTCTAAAGGGCCTGCTGAGCTGTTGTCTCTCTATTTTCTAGCTTTGCAGTCACCAGTTGTGAAGCATTTATGACTCTCAGTCACTATTAATTTGCAAACTGGTAAAAATGAGCTCCCTAAAGCAGAAACATTCTTCTCAGTAAACTGCCTTGGCATTTTATTTGAATCAGGTTTAGTTCTCCTGCTATGTGTGCAAATCTCGAAAATCCTTCACCGTTGCTTCTGTCACTGTTGCAAATGCTACCGTTCCCCAAAAATGTTCAAGTTCCCCTTTGCCTGAAATCACTTTTGAATTCACTCACTGCTGTACCACCACAAACTGACTTGCTGCACACCATAGCTCCTGCAACATCCCTAAGGAAACACTGTACACTTGGTCGTCTTCAATGTGCCAAGCCCATAGCTTTTTTTTCATGTTGCACTTCTAATACCAGGCAATGTGAAATACTAGCATTTTTATTTTTAATATATTGCTGCCTATCCTCACTTTCTGCAATAGTGTCACAGGTTTTCAATATGTTTCTGTCGCTGTTTCTCTTCATCACCAGATTTTCTACAAAAATAAGCCCATTGACATCAATAACATCGCTATGATCAGACCTGTTAAGAGACCTCAACAAGTTCAGATGTTCACATATGCATAACTTATACCTGATATACCTCTGCCTGGTTTGAAAATCTGATTCCACGGGAGGAGGCAGACGCCGAACACTTCTGAAAAAGTTCGTTTTGTATACAAAATCCTCAAACTCTTGAGTGCACCAGCTTGCAGCGCAGCCTTAATGCGCCTTTTACCTTGACGTAACAGAACACGTCCGTTCTTCTTGTCTGTAGTTGCCTTCACGTGTAATGGAGAGCAGAGAAAAACTCTCCCGTGTAAGACCAGAACTGCAAAGCGTAGAGCATAGGCACAAGAACTGCCCTAGCGTTGCTTCTAGGATGATGTGCTTGCCCCAGAATCCTTCCCTGCAGGAGTTTTTGTTTGACTGTTTGGTTGTTATATCAATTTATATCATTTTCAGCAATGTTAACTTGCAAAGGTGGGAAGTCATGAGATTAGTCCCCAGAACGATGTGATTCCCTTAGGTAAAGAGAGTTTTAGTTTGAATGGCAAACCAATGTTTTTATTCACCTCCTAGTTTTTGCAGATGCTCCGTTTTTTCCAAGAATATCTCTGCAACTGCAGGAGGTAAAAACTTGCCTGAAAAATGAAAGTTGATCTTCTCAGACAAGGAGATTCTTGATAGTTCCTGGGGGGGAGTGAGTCTCAGGAGTCTCTTTAAAATCCTGAGATTTGCAGTAAAATCAGGAGCGGTAGTGACCTGCCTGAGAGTGTGTGTATTTTATATCCTAAGGTACGACAGTAAAGTATTTCAAAAAGAAAATAAATGTAATGTATTCATAATTGCTAATGTGATTGAGAATGTACATTTAAGAAATGTAATGGCATAAACCTGAAGAAATCTAATTCTGAAAGGAAGCTGTCTAAATTTAGAGTGATGTAGTACTAATTAATCCATTTAGCATTCCATGCTGGTTTCAGCCCCGGGAATGACTAAACAGAGAACTGCCCCTGGCTTAGGAGGGGCAAGGGAAAATGAAAGAGGTTGGAAGGGGTTTTTTGCTGTCAAGTCAAAACAGATCACGTCTGATCACCTCAGTGACAGAGGAATTTTTTCCAGGTCAATTTGCACTAGCTGGGTCTGGATGGAAATACTTTCTAGCAAAGTGAGGACTAAACCTCTTGGTTTTCATGCAAGTAAAAGCCGTGTCTACTTCTGTGAGGGTTTTGATTGCATCGGGCCAGCAAGACAGAGCCCTGAAATGATCAGTGGTACGGAGATTTGTATGTATTATATAGTGGTGTGTCCAAATACATATATATGTACACATATGTATAAACCAGGGACCAACCAAAGTCCGCTGGAGCCAAGCCAAGCCAAATATTTCCATCAACGCAATGAGCCTGGGATGAAGATCTCCAGTTACCTGCTCAAAACCTTCTTGTGGTCCCTACATTGGATACGGGAGAGCGTCACATCAAGGCTTCAAGGGTGGGATGCTATTTTCCCTCCAAAGATGGAGCCACTGCTCTAGTCTGCAGGCCCAGAAGGGGTTGGCTGGGTTTTAGCTTCCCAGAGGAGAGAGGCAGTAAATTCAGATGATGGTAGCAGGGGGAGGATGGGATCTGGCAAAGCGTCTGCAGCAAAGTAGCCTCAGGGAGGCTCTAAGTCCATGTTGTCTTCCAAAAGTGGGCCAAAGAGGCTTTAGAGGTTCCGCTCTCAGTCCTTACTCCCATGAAAACAATAAAAATTAAGCAAGAAGGAAGAGTCATTGGGACCATGGGACATGAATAGAGACAGAAGCAAAATCCATGAAAAATCCTGGTCTTTGAATTATGAGACCTTCCATATAAATATTACAGCAGGAAGGTTCTTGTTGAAATCAGTGGACATCAATGAATTCTTCTCAATTGAATGGCATCAAGTCCCAGCCTTTTTATTTTCTGGAGGGCTGTCAAAAATTAAGCCTGTTGCTTAACTATTTTTGTTCTTACTACTTATTTTTAGCCTGTGTTTCCTTTCCTGTTCTCCCTGTGAGAAGACTTATAATTGTCTTCAAAACCTACTTAAAGTTGGAACCAAGAATCATAGAATCTTTTAGATTGGAAAAGCCCTTTAAGCTCCCCCAGCCCAACCGTTCCCATACACCTGCCACCCACCACTAAACCCTGGCCCTAAGCACCTCATCTGCACGGCTTTTAAATCCCTCCAGGGATGAGGACTCAACCCCTTCCCTGGGCAGCCCCTTCCAGTGTTTGACAACCCTTTTGGGGAAGAAATTTTTGCTAATGTCCAGTCTAAACCTGTCCTGGCACAGCTTGGGGCCATTTCCCTGTGGTGGGTTGACCTTGGCTGGATGCCAGGTGCCACCAAGCCACTCTATCGCTCCCCTCTTCAGCAGGACAGGTGGGGAGAGAATGAGATGGAAAAGAAAGAACACTCATGGGTCAAGATAAAGGCAGTTTAATAAAAAAAAAAAAAACAAAGACCATGCACGGTAGCAAAAGGAAAACAAGATTTTATTCTCTACTTCCCATTAGCAGGCGATGTCCAGCCACTTCCCAGGAAGTAGGGCTTCAGTACACATAGTTGTTGCTCCAGAAGACAAAACATCATAAAAGATGAGCTGACATCATATGGTATGGAATATTCCTTTGGTTGGTTTGGGTCAGGTGTCTTGGCTACATCCCCTCCCAAGATCTTGCCCCCTTCCAACCCACTGCGGGGGGCGTGCAGGGGGGAATGTTGGAGACACAGCCTTGATGCTGTTCGAGCACTACTCAGCAGTAGCCAAAACACTGGTGTGTTATCAACCCCTTTCTACATACCAATAGAAAGCACAGCCCTATCCAGCTTGACCACATACATTCTCCTCGTCCCATCACCCGTTCCCTGGGAGCAGAGCCCGACCCCCCCCAGCTCCCCCCTCCTCTCAGGCAGTTGTAGGGAGCGATGAGGGCTCCCCTCAGCCTCCTCTGCTCCAGGCTGAACCCCCCCAGCTCCCCCAGCCGCTCCCCAGCAGCCTGGGGCTCCAGACCCCTCCCCATCTCCGCTGCCCTTCTCTGGACACGCTCCAGCCCCCCCAGGGCCTTCGGGGAGGGAGGGGCCCAACCCTGACCCCAGCAGTCGAGGGGCGGCCCCCCCAGTGCCCAGCACAGGGGCACGGTCCCTGCCCTGCTCCTGCTGGCCACACCACTCCTGATACAAGCCAGGATGGCGCTGGCCCTCTTGGCCACCTGGGCACCCTGCTGGCTCATCTCCAGCCCCCTCTCGACCAACACCCCCAGGTCCTTTTCCGCCGGGCAGCTTTCCAGCCCCTCTGCCCCACGCCTGGAGCGCTGCCTGGGGTTGTGGTGACCCCAGGGCAGGCCCCGGCCCTTGGCCTTGTTGCCCCTTACCCCATTGGGCTGGGCCCATGGATCCAGCCTGGCCAGGTCCCCCTGCAGAGCCCCCCTCCCCCCCAGCAGATCCACACCCCCGCCCAGCTCGGTGCCATCTCCAAACTGGCTGAGGGTGCCCTCGATCCCCTCATCCAGGTCATGGATAAAGATGTTAAACAGAGCTGGGCCCAAAACTGAGCCCTGGGGGACGCCGCTTGTGACCGGCCGCCAAGCTGGATTTAACTCTGTTCACCACAGCTCTCTGGGCTCGGCCATCCAGCCAATTTTTTACCCAGCGAAGAGTACGCCTGTCCAGGCCATGAGCTGCCAGCTTCTCCAGGAGAATGCTGTGGGGGACAGTGTCCAAGGCCTTGCTGAAGTCCAGATACACTACACCTACGGCCTTTTCCTCATCCACCAGGCGGGTCACCTGGTCACAGAAGTAGACCAGGCTGGTCAGGCAGGACCTGCCTTTCACGAACCCATGCTGGCTGGGCCTGATCCCCTGATCACCCTGCCCGTGCCTGGTGAGCACATTCAGGATGAACCGCTCCATAACCTTCCCCATACTGAGGTCAGGCTGACAGGCCTGTAGTTCTCCAGGTCCTCCTTCCGGCCCTTCCTGTAGATGGGCATCACACTGACAAGCCTCCAGTCACCTGGGACCTCCCCTGTTAACCAGGACTGCTGATAAATGATGGAGAGTGGCTTGGCAAGCTCCTCTGCCAGCTCCTTCAGCACTCTTGGGTGGATCCCATCCAGCCCCATAGACTTGTGGATGTCCAGGTGGCATAGCAGGTCAAAAACTGCTTCCTCCTGCATTATGGGGGGTTTATTCCACTCTCTATCCCCGTCTTCCAGCTCAGGGGCCTGAATACCCTGGGGATAACTGGTCTGACTATTAAAGACTGAGGCAAAGAAGGCATTAAGTACCTCAGCCTTTTCCTCAAGCTTAGTGGCAATGTTCCCCCTGTATCCAGTAAATGATGGAGGTTCTCCCTGGCTCTCTTTTTGCTGTTAATGTATTCATAAAAACATTTTTTGTTATCTCTTACTACAGTGGCCAGATTGAGTTCAAGCTGGGCTTTTGCCTTTCTAATTTTCTCTCTGCATGACCTAATAAGATCCCTGTACTCTTCTTGAGTTGCCTGCCCCTTCTTCCAAAACTGGTAAACTCTCCTTTTTCTCCTGAATCCCAGCAAAAGCTCCCTGTTCAGCCAGGCCAGTCATCTCCCCCGCCTGTTCGTCTTACGGCACATGGGGACAGTCAGCTCCTGCACCTTTAAGACTTCCATCTTGAAGAATTCCCAGCGTTCCTGGACCCCATCAGGTCTGTCTCTCAAGGGACTCTCTCAACCAGTGTCCTGAACAGGCCAAAGTCTGCCTTCCGGAAGTCCATGGTGGTGGTTTTGCTGACTCCTCCTCTTTACTTTTCCAAGAATCAAGAACTCTCTCATTTCATGATTGCTAAGGCCAAGACAATCTCCAGCCACCACCTCTCCCACCGGTCCTTCTCTGTTAGTGAACAGGAGGTCAAGCAGGACACCTCCCCTGGTAGGATCTCTTACCAGCTGTGTCAGGAAGTTCACTTCCACACACTGCAGGAACCTCCTGGACTGTTTCCTCTCTGCTGTGTTGTATTTCCAGCAGATGTCCAGTAAGATGAAGTCCCCCGTGAGAACAAAGGCTCGCGATTGAGAGACTTCTGCCAGCCACTTATAGAATATTTCATCGACCTCCTCATCCTGGTTGAATGGTCTATAACAGACTCCCAGCAGGATATCTGCCTCGTTGGCGTTCCCCCTCATTCTTATCCGTAAGCACTCATCCTCATCATCTCTATCATTGAGCTCTACAATCGAAACCCTAACATACAGAGCCACCCCACCGCCTCTCCTTCCCTGCCTGTCCCTTCTGAAGAGTTATAGCCATCCATTGCAGCACTCCAGTCATGAAAGGCATCCCACCACGTTTCTGTGATGGCGACTACATCATAGCCATCCTGCTGCACATTCCAGCTCCTCCCGTTTGTTGCCCATGCTGCGTGCACTGGTGTAGATGTACTTGAGCTGGGCTACCGGTTTCACCCCCAACATTGGGGTGCCACCCCCAAGCTCCTCTCTAGTGAGCCTGGTTCTATCCCCTTCCCCCTTCAAGCCTAGTTTAAACCCTCTCAACAAGCCCCACCAGCTCTTGAGCAAGGATCCTCTTCCCCCTTTGAGAAAGCTAAGCGCCATCTGTCGTCAGCAGGCCCAGTGCCATGTAAACCTCCCCATGATCAAAAAAACCAAAATTTGTCCAATGGCACCAGCCTCTGAGCCACGTGTTAATCAGCTGAGTTTTCCTTCTCCTTTCAGTGTTCCTCCCTGCCACTGATGGGATTGAGAAAAACACTACCTGTGCTCCTGATCCTTCAACCAATCTCCCCAGTGCCCTGAAGTCCCTTTTGATCAATTTTGGACTTCTCTCGGCAACCTCATCACTGCCAACCTGCACAATCAATAGCGGGTGATAATCAGAGGGCCGTAACAGACCAGGGACTTTCCCAGCAATGTCCCTAATCTGGGCACCAGGGAGGCAGCAGACTTCCCCATGGGATGGGTCTGGTCAGCATATTGGGCCCTCTGTTTCCCTCAGAAAGGAATCGCCTACAACAATTACCCTCCTTTTTTTCTTAACAGAGGCAGTCCTAACGCGTGGGGGTGACCGACTCACCCTAGCCAAACCCCTGGATGGACCTTCACCCACAATTCCCTGGCCCTCAAGCTCCAGAGCCCCATATCTGTTGTGTAAGTGCAACTTGGAAGATGAGGAAGGCCAGGAGAGGATTTGCCTGCTGCCCTGAGCAGAAGAAGTTATTGCAATGTTGAAATCTGGTGCAGCTCTTCCCTAGACACGTAGAGCTTCATTCTCCACAAAGGTTGCTGTGAAAAGTCACGGAATCTGGCAGTTGTGGCCAGCATCACTGCTCGCTGGTCCCTGCTACACTGGGACCAGACCTAAAAGACACTCCAGACTTCCTTATAATTATCATTGCTATTATAAAGGACGGAGTTAAAGTGTAGGATTGAAGACTGATGCATCTTTGAGCGTCTTGGCACAGAGAGCAGGGACTGTGGAGACTTCAGAGACAGAACTGTCACCTGAATTAAAAGCATTAGGTGTCAAGGGACGTTACACTGAGATATTGGGGACAAGGACGTTTTTCTTTCTGCATTGGTCAGACGTGTAACTGTGGGACCCTGGTCCAGGTACGCAGAAGGAGGCGGTGAATAGCAATCGGGCTACGCTTGAGCTGTCACTGCAGCTGGATGGGAGATGCCATGCCATGAAATGCACTCTTTTTTGGGTCTGGGCAAACACTTCCCATGAAAATATCCCCTGGGAAGTCGCAGGATTGGGATCACATCAGACAGCGTGACAGAGAGGTCCCCTGGGGGACCGTGACGCTGGGATGCTCCCTTGGGCACAGCCCTGCTAGCCTCTAAAAAGAAAAAGGCTTCTAAAATCAGAATATAATACATATATATGTAGTATATATATCACACATCCACATCACTCCATCTGTCGGTATAAATAAGGGATTTTTTTCATGTGAGGCCCTTACATGATGCCCAGCTTGGCCTTCAAGTGCTACAAAGTGACGTGCCAAGGTTGGCCAAGCTCCGCCGGTTTGCAGCAGCTCAGGAATTCACCGCTGCGTCTCCGTGCGAGCGGCTGCGGACATGAAGTCATGGGGGAAAGGCAGCAGCAACCAATGCAGCTTCGTTTGCACAGATTCACTGGAATTACATAATTACTTTCTTCAAGCTAAAAGTATTTCAAGTGTTTAATTGCCAGTGCTACATAACAATCTGGAGTAATTATATAATTAGCAAGAAATTGCAGCTCCCGTTAGGTGCTTAGAACAAGTCAAATTTAGGTTTGATTTTTTAAAAAGGTGGAAAGTTGCGCACGTGTTTTTTTGCATAACGATGTGACCTCGAAGGAGCGAGGGAGTTGATTTTTTTTCCTTTCCGTAAATGAACGTTTCCGTATTCATTTAGAAAAGAGTTCGAGCAAGACTTGGTTGAGAAGGCTGAGAAATCTAGCGAAACTGTTGTTTAAAAAGTTCATTAGAATTAATTGTTTCCTTACCGGAAAGCTTGCCAGGATAGGTGAGGTTGGATTTCAATATCACCCTGAATGGAAGAAAGAATTGGACCAGCTCCAGGGACGAAGTCTTGCTAAGGAGAAGGTGGGAGAAGAAGCCAGGTTCAACACCCAGATCATCATTCTTCCCTTCTAACGGGAGTTGCCCTCTGACACAACAGTGTTATCTGGTACTTTATAACCAGGACTGGGAAAAAGGGCTATCGCATCCATGCCATATTGCTGATCCTGTTGTTCGAGTGATCAACACTGCATTCATTAAAGCCATTGGAGTCTTGCCATAGATATCAGCCAAATTTCCTCCCCGAGTGAGCTCCCGACTCGCCCAACGATAAACAATTTTATCGAAGAAACAACGTGAGCTGTTTGTACGTGCAGGCGGAGGAAAAAAAAAAATGCCTGTGCATTTTCCACCCAGATGTGTAAAAGAAGATCCTGCCTAACCAACCTCCTTTAAAATCTTGAGCAGGGCCCAAGAGATATAATTCATTTGGATTTTTTAAAAGCCAGTGCCAATTTCATCAGAAAGACGTCTTCTGCAGCTAAAACCCACCGGGAGCCAGCATGAAATAATGGAATGGTTAAGTAACTTATTACAGACAGCAAGGAGAATTTGTAGCAGAAACTATAGGCATGTCATTCTGGTGCCAGGTCAGAGAAATCAGTTATAAAATTGATTTCATTTGGTGGTGATGCGAAAAAACAAAGGTGCCAGACAAAGGGAGATGGGGCAAATGTAATATTCCTGTCGCGACACCAAGCCTCTGAATGGGGAGCAAGCGGGAAAACAATGGGAGAGGGAAATAAAATGGCTCGAAGAGCGACATCTGAAGACTGAAATTGTACTGCAAACTTTGGAAGCTCCGTTGTCACGTGGAAAAGTAATTTAATAGCCAGGCAGGCAGATAGCTGTGTCTCGGCTAGACGCAGGGCCAAGCAAACCTCATTGATTTCATGGAAGGCAGCAGCGGTTGGGGACAGATCCTGCACCAGGGTCACAAAAATACCGAGCACCTTGGCACGGTGATGGGGAGGAAAGGAGTATCCCATGCCATTCAGGTGGCATCAACCCTTCGACCCACCAACAACCTCCCATGGGCTGCAGCGTGCAGTGGGAACGTCTCACAGAATCATTCAGGTTGGAAAGGCCCTTTAGGATGAGTCCCATGTTAATGTCAGCATGGATAAAAAGTGACTATGAAATTTTGGGGAAAACTTCCTTTAGAATCAGAGAACCATGGAAACATTTAGGTTGGAAAAGCCCTTTAAGATCATGAGTCCAACCTTTAACCTAACCCTGCCATCCCACCCCCAAACCCTGTCCCTAAGCACCTCGTCTGCCCAGCTTTTAAATCCCCCCAGGGATGGGGACTCCACCACTTCCCCGGCAGTGTCCGACCGGGGCTGGGGGTACCCAGGATGGGAGCTGCCGCTGCTCCATGCACCCACTGCCGCAAGCAAATATTACAGCTGCCTCCTAAGCACACAAAAAGCAGGGGGGAAAACAAAAAATCCTCAACAAGAACAAGGAATTTGATGGGGGAGATGGTAAAGTTGGGAATGGCTTTTGGAGATAACCGGTGTCACCCGCCGTAGCAGATATAAATCCCTCCAGTCGGGTCTGGCCGTTTACACCGCAAGGATCCAGCCCTTTGTTCCCCGCAGACTCTGGGATTAGTGGAAATGAAAAGGATAAAGAACAGACCTCATGAAGCTGCGATTCACCCGAACCTTAATGTATGCGCATAAAAGGAGCGGCCACCCGGGCCAGGCTGCAGAGAGAAGAGATGCTAAGGTCATTCAGGAGCAGATGTCACCTTAGCAGAAAACAAAGCAGTAAAATGAACAAGCCTCAATGGACCAAATGCCTTTTCAGGCAGGCTCCAGAATTCATGTTCCAGTAACAGAAAGAAATGTACAGGGAAAATGTGTGTGTTTGTTTCTTTCTTTCGCAGCAATATAATCGCGTCCCCGCGTCTGGGCAGGAGCTACTTGAAATAAAGCTAGAACAACGCTTATCTCTTATCGGCACTCGGGATTTGCAATAATGAAAAGATTTGCATAACAAATGCTTCTTCTCCTTGTTCTGGTTGGGATGGAAGTATTAATTTCCCTTACCTTTCTACCGTATTTTTTTAAAATATATCCACCTTAGAGTCAAAAATACAACACTCTCTTCTTTTTAACCACTGCCTAAGCCCTTCTGTACGCTGGCTTTCTCCTGCTGCAGTTTGGGGATTGAAATAAATACATTTTTGCCCTCGTTTATATCCTTGCAGGCTCCTTATGGCTTTTATGTACTTTCAGAGAAAATAAAGACAAAAGGCCTCATTCATCCCTTGCGTGGCTCGGTTTTACACCCATGGCATTCTGCAGGCTTCTACCGCCCTATTTAGAGCAAGGGAGGTGAGAGAAGGATCTACCCCACGTAGTCAATTAATTATGAAGTCAATAAGGAGGTAAATATATGCATTAGCATCGGCGAGGGCTGGAGGGGATCTCTTCTGCTGTATCACAGCCTCTTTATGCACATCAGCCTGCTCTGCCCTTTGATCATTTATGCTCACAGCCGTGCCCCCTCCTGCGTGCTCGTGTTAGATCTTCCGAGCTTTGTGCCTCGGCCGGGTGGCGAGGGGAAATGCTCGGTGCTGCTCTGAGGGCTGGGGGCTGGAGGGATGGATGGACCTCCAGAGGCTCTCCCGGCCGTCGCTCAGCCTCCCCCTGGCACCAAGGTAGAAAGAAAGAGGCTCAGCACATTCCCAGCAGATATTTGGCTCATCCCTTCAACCCAATGAGGGCTCCCAGAGACCTTCCCTGGGCCACGCACCGACACAAAAGCATTGGAGAGCGATCGCCTACGGCTAGGACCGGTATGAAATATGATGTGAGTCGGGTTAGAATTGTGAAGTTCCCTATTCAAGCCAAAACTGCTCTTGTTAAGAGGTCACAGTCATACTGATGCATTATTTTTTTTCAAGACCTTCTTGGAAAAGATATTCTTCCACTCTTAGAGTGGAACAGCTTTCCTAATGTCTAGCCTAAATCTTCTTCCCCCAAATAAAGCCGATTTCTTCCAGTCCTCTTCTTGGGGAGCAACCTACAGGTGCTCCAGAACAGCCTTCCACAAGTGCATGCTCTTTTGGTGTCCTGTCACTGCATTTTCTCTTTTGTGGCAAAAAAAAAACCCAAATCCATCTTTCTTCTCCGCTTCCCCTTGTCTTTACTCCTGCAGCAGCAGAAAACACACAAGACACATTGGGGCAACTGTCAGCCCAAGCTCCTGCCCTGGATCATGCTTGCAATTTGTCCTGGCTGTTTGGGGTGGTCTCGGTTGAGGGTTTGGGTTTCACCCCATGCACTTCTGTCCTTGGCCTTTGCATGGAGGCATCACAGGAGGGTGGTGTCCAGCCCAGGCATGAGGATGGGCAACTCTTCTTTCGGGACCCTGCCACCAATCCCCTGTCCTGGCTTGCATGGAAGCAGTGTGCTTCCTCTTTCTTTTTTGTCTCCACCACTAAAATCTTGCAGGGCAGTAAAAGGCTTTTTTTCAGCCTAAATAATTCCTTGGATAAATCTTCATTTATTTTTTTTTTTTAAATATAACAAAGAAAGATCAAACATAATGCATCCACAGGGGGCTGGAAAATTGCAGAGTGTTACTTACAGTGTGACTTTCTGCATATAAACTAAACTCCAAGCTGTTTTTCTCCTCTACTTTGAAAAGCCAAGTGCGGAGAGAAGGGTTAGACCAGCTCCTTTCAGTCCCATAGCAAACAGCACCTGCATCAGATGGGACCACAGCACGTATCAGATGGGGCCATGTAGCCCACAGAGTAGCAAACTCTTCGGAAAGCAGAAAAGAGAAAAGGATCGTTGATTTAGTTGTTATTCTTCTGTTTCTTCGGTAAGATTATTGGCAGCATAATTTTAAGCAGGGAAACAAAGGCTGAGCGCCGCACTAAGAGACTGATCAAGTTCCCTGGAAAACTTCTGAGTCCAGTTTGCTTCTCACCTTTGGCTGGGCCCGGTTGCAGGGTGACTAGCCAAGGAAAGCTGTCCCAACAGCTGATTTCTAGCTAATTAGTATCACTTTCAATTCTCTGTAAACTATTCTTGGGAAAACCAGCAGCAAATTTGAGTAAAGTTGGGCTCGTGGTCCAGCTCACGAAAGCTGAGTTACACCTGTAACTTACTGCAAAATCATATTTTTGCTACCAAATAGGCACAACCATGGATTTGTTGGCCAAGTGCCTGGCTTTATAACCGAGGGTGGTCGAGCTCCCCACAGGAATTTTGAGCCATTTTTCACTCCAGATCACTTGGGAAGAGCTTCCATGAGCCTCCTCTGGAAGACTCATTAGAATTTGCAGCATGAATATTGTTTCCCGAAGTAATCAGACTCTATTCTGACATAGCCACAAAATCCAAGATAAAGTCCCGTTTCATGTCAGCCAGAAGTCAGTGTATTACCCATGCGGACATTAATATGGTAAAGCAACTATTTCTGCCGAAGAGAGGAAATTAAAAATATTACCATTCTTTCCAGCTCATTGTGCTGGAACAGTCCATATTAATGATATCCATAGGTCAAAAAGGAAGAGGGGGATGCTTCCTCATTCACGGACTTTATGTAGAAAATTTTAACAGGCCCTTTATTTATTTATTTTCCTTTATTTAGGACATTCATGCATGCCACCTCTTATTTCAGGGCACTGTGCTTTTTAATTAGGACATAGGCTTTGGAATAAGCACATTTAAGAAGAAATGCTAAAGAAATAAAACCTGAGGACATTAAACTAAAATGACAGGGAATTAAAAATGCATATGATTTTCCTGATTTCCCCCCAGCCGGGGATCATTTTGAGATTGTTGGGTCATCAACAATACTTTTTTTAACTTAAAATTGAAGAAGCTTTATTCTTTCCCTAATAGGGCGGGAGAGGGAGATGAATCTCTGCAACATAACAAACAATTCTCAGGTCTCAAAATTCCACACTTCCAAGTTTAATTTAGTTCAGTATCCAGCTGCCGTTCTGCCATGACAATGGCCATGACTGACTCTCACATTCCTAACTACTAGGGGAAAAAAAGTCAGGTATTCCATTTCCATTCTGGCTGTTTGGTCATACAAGAAATGATGCCTGTCTGCCTCAATTTCTCCTCTTGACAATGAAGTGCCGAACAAAAAGCAGGAGCAAAAAGGATAAGCAAAAAGGTTAATGCCGTAGGATTCGGCTTTTGCTTCTCACTCGTAGGGGAGGAATTGCAATGACAGGTGAATTGATCTGGCATTCCTGCCCAGGGATGGGTGGCAAGTGTAGAGAAGCTATGGACAGGCTAAGGATCTTCTTATGGAGGTCTTCTGCCCTGAGCAGGCAACAGATACATGTGTGTTTCGGGACAGGAGCAAAATTTAGGTGTAGATTGGGTTCCTATATTAGGTAGGTTAGATCCTGCCTCTAACTCATACACAGGGATCCATATTTTGTTACTAGGACTAGAACTCATTGGTTTCAGCAGAAAAAGCAGAAGCCTCCATCAGCGAGTTTGGTCCCTCTCTCAGGTTATGCTTGTGGGGACTCATTGGGCTGGTGCTTGGCAGAAGGGTGCAGAAAGGTTGTGGGCAAAGGGCACAAACTGTAGAGCGGGTTGCAGTTGTGCAGCCTCTGTCCTTGGATATTTTCAAGACCCAACTGGATGAGCAAATTGGTCAAAACCCAGGGCTGACCCTGCTTTGAGCAGAAGGTTGGACCAGAGACCTCCTAAAGTCCCTTCTAACCCAAATTCTCCTACAATCCAGAAATATGACACCTTGTTGTTAATTTTCCTTTTCTTTACTTGAACCCCTCACACTCAGAACTGTTCCCGCCTTCAAACAAGGGTCTCTGTTGCTAGCTGATGGCCCGGGACATCCCACTTCAATCCCTGCTTCAGCCAGGTTTCCTACAGAGCTCTCCATCCCTCCAACCTCCATCCACAGAATGGAGTCATTGCTCTGTCTGCAAAAGGCAGCTGTGAGATTAAACTCATTAGAGATCACAGGGTCCTAAATTCAGGGGTAATAAGGGCCATAAGACAGACAAAATACAGGTTGGAAAAAATCTGACAAGATTTTGATATCTGGTCTTGTTGCCTGGATACTCTCTCCTGGCATAGAAAACACATGTGCCACCGCCACCGTCACATGGTGCAAGCTCAGAAGTTGATTCACTTCAAGTCAGGATGAATAAACAGAAAATAAAATGTCTTCCGTAATCATTTCAGGGCGAGAACATTAGTGGTTATAAATTGCTAGAGACCTTTATCTTTCACACCTAAGAGTACCTTGGCTGATGCAGAGGAACAAAATTGTCTTTTTGCCACAAGGCTTGGGTTTGGAGCAGCCTATGGGCGCGTTGTGTCAGGAGCATGATTTTGGAAACTGGAGTGTGTTAGACAGTCAAGATCTGCAGCCTACTTCCATATGGTCACATTAATTTCACAGCTTCGCCAGCAACTATGCAGAGATGAAGACGATGTGCCTCCCACCATCCTTGTGGGGGAGAAGTTGTGCTCTTGCCAAGCAGTCTGCAGAGGACAATAAATCCAAGCACTGTCCACTGTCCCGTCCATGAGCAGCATAGGACCTTCGGATGGGGCTGCAGAACCCTCCCATTGCTTCTCCAAACCACAGTGCCAAGGCAACCCCTTGTAAACCTTGTAAGACCCCAGTGAGTTTCCTCTTCCTGGGCCACAGCAGAGTAGAACAAGAAAAATAGAGAAATACCTTCCAGGGAAGGAGACAATATTTAACTGTGGTTCTTAAAAAGCTTAACAAGCTCCCAAAACACAAGGGTTGGAACTCCAGGGAATACAGGCAGGCCCTTTTAAAGTCATTATTATATTGCATCAGCAACAAAAATAAATGTAGGTCGAACTTTAAGACCTGGGGTCCTCTCATGGCAACAAATGGGACAATATGTGTTGTGGAGCACCACCATCACGGAGGCTCACTGCCAGTTGTAAGTCAGTGCATGCCTGCTTCATCCAAGCAGAGACTCCAACACGCCATATCCCATGAAGCTATTGGGTTTGGATGGATCTCCAGCTGAGATTCATTTACAGTTAGGAAAACCTTGCAGAAAATGGGTTATTGGCACAGCACTTCAACACTTCTCCTCTGGCAGTCTGGTGCTGTAGGCACTTATTGGTGAAGAAATTACTTCTTCACCATCTTTTTTCTCACATTTTGTTCCGTTAGGATTTCTCGGTGCAAATTTTGATTCCCATCTACTCGGCTCTGAATTTGAAGCTTTGGCTTGGAGGTTTAAAGTTCTGGATCCACGGTCAATGGAAATGTCCTGAACCAACCCCTTCCTGTTTCTGACGGCTGTACAAGAGAGGTCAGCAATAGGAATTTGTAACAAAAATCACTTTTTTTATTACAAAGGTCCTTTCAGAAGACTTTGTGAAGATGGCACTATTGCATATGGCTTGGCTCAAAGTTTAAGATCCCACAAAGACGTGCCAATTAAACTCAGCAGAGCAACTGGTAGGCATGAGTGCCCATAAACATGATGCGGTAGGGAAGATTTAAAACTCCAAAGACTGATCAATTTAATAAGCTTTAAGGGTTCTACCTAAAGTGCCAGCTACCAATCTGCAAGCGCTGCAGCCGGCATTAGATGCTAACACGCTTGTGCTTGACTGCTCAGCATTACAATTGCAAATGGCCTATTCTGCTGTTTCACAACATTAGCCTAGCAACAACTGAGCAGGAAAAAACATTTACTTGGTAGCACGTTTGAAAAGGCATTTCGTATGCATTTAACAAACTGCCCCGTGCAAAACCTACACGCAAGAGCTACCTGCAGGGTGGGAGCTCCTCTGAAACCGCATGGGATCGGTGGTGGCCAAAAAAATGGCAGAAGTTGGAGTGAACCCTTCTGTTTGCTCCCTGGAGTCCTCTCTTCACTGGGAGACTTGTCTTCTGTAGATGGACAGGATGGATGGATGGATGGATGGAAGGAAGGAACGAACGAACGAACGAATGAACGAACGAACAAAGGAACCAAGGAAGGAAGGAACCAAGGATGGAAGGAAGGAACCAAGGAAGGAAGGAGGAACGAACAAACAAACTAACAGAGGAAACTCATGTCAAAACCCAGGTTTTGGCCTCTGAAGTTAAACTCTCGTTTGCACTGATCTTCCTTAGTGCAAGTTAAATCTTGTTTAAGCAAAAAAAGCAAAAGGCAACCCCTCTTCCAGTAAGTTCACTGTTTAAACCAGGAGGAGATACTCATCTTCAAGAGTCTGGGTTATCACTAACAGAGATAGCAATTAATTTTCTGGGAGATTGCATGCTAATGAAGTGTTAGGGACCCAAATCAGTCCTGGCACTTGGTCATGCTGGACAATGTGCTGATGTTATTAAAAGGCCAATTGCCATCAGTTTGCGTTCCAGATGACAGCATAGTACAGCGGGAGCAAGCAACTGCTGGAAAAAAGTGGAAAGCAACCGTGGGATCGTGACAGCAGCACAAATATATTCGTGCACCACCAGTGCTCGTTACAGGCCCCCGCAAGTAATTGTTCAGCTCTAAGATGAACTCTGATTAAGAGGTTTACAAAAACTTCACTGGCAAGCAAAGAATTTCATCCTCACCTACTGATAGATGCCTTGCACCTTTCTCTGAAATATTTAGCAGGCAGCATTGCAGGGGTCAGCTTCAATCAGATAAAGCAGCTCAGATATTCCTAAATTAAAATCCAAAATAAAATAGAATATTTCCTCTTGACCTCCACCCGGCAGATGGAATGAGGACAATAAAATAAATGAAATTCACTCCAGCTCTCGAAACACTTATCTCCCCAAAGCTCTGTGCAAGTGATGGGGGGAGACAGGTAGCCTAACAGGGACAGCAAACCAGCCCAGCTTCCATGGGAGCAAAGCCAGGGCTTTCTTCTGTGCCAGACCTCATGGGAGAGTCAACAGAGGCCTGGATGCAGAAGGACCAGGAGGCACCAGCAGTGTGGTGTATCCCCATCTGCTGCTGAGGTCTTCTGAAGCATTGTGGTCCTCAGCTAAAACTCACGGTTGGACAGTGTGAATCCCACCACCACAAGCCCATCCCCCTGGACCTCTTGGGAGTTTGCGGCAGAGCAGGACACTGACCCTGCCGTGTGTTCCCAGTGGCTTACTGGGATCTGTGAGACCATGCCATCCCACCTGGCACAAGAAGCAAGCCGGTAGTTCAGTGCTTGCTGGACTGAGAGACTGATGGCAGAAAGCAGACGTGTCTCTGCCACAGACCTGTTTATTAACGAAGGCTAAACCCATGTTCTCATGGGGATGGCTCACAGAGGAGGCACAACTCCACATCTTCCCTCTCGACGCCCTTGGTGTTCAAGCTTGTCCATCAGCAATGGGATATATAAATCAAATCTTCATGAAAGGCCTGATTTGGTCTCTCTGGGAGGAAAAGGAAGGCTTTAGCATTGTTTTCAATGGGAACTGTTTCAAGCTACAGTGAAGAAAGGTTCGTTCCCCATTTTCAATTGTTAGCGAATTCCTGTTATTTATTTGCACCAGCATAGTCCTTGAGCAGTACCATTACTGAGGCAGCACTACGAATATCAAAGACATTTTCCAGTTTAAGGATCCCTTTTGGGCAGAGCGTACGTTCTAAATTCCTTAGCCTCTGCAGGTACATATGGGGATCCCTGTGTTGGCCAGAGCCACGTCCTTTCAGGACAACTGGCCTTCTGAGAAGGAGATAGTTCAGACATTTCATGGAGCTGCGTTGGGTGGACATACCTCCTTCCATAGACAGTCACAAGTCCTGGCTGCACAACATTGGGATCTACAGCCTCCAGCTGACACCAAACGCTACAGATGGCTTTTTCCTTCTGTACTTGAACAGTCCTGGGTAGGTCTGGGCTGCTGATGGCAGCATCCTCCAGAGGAGGTGTTAAGTTCAGCTTGTAACCATTTGTGATCATTTATGGTGTCAGCACACATGTTTTGATTAACAGAATTAACTCCAGTGCTCTGGCCAAGCTCTAACTTGAGTAATTATGGTCTGTCCTAGAATTTCTCTATGACACTTGAATTCAGTTTGGTGCTCTAAGGAAGGAGCTGTTCTTCACAAGCATGTGGGATCCCATTGCATGGCTGTTCATGGATACCTCCCAACCATGAATGACCACGGGCTTTCTTTCAAAGGAAAAAGCTATGTGCAGAAGGTAGGGAAAGAGCTATATTTTAACCCTAAGGTAGAATGAGTCTTTATGTCTGTGTCCATACTGTATCACACAGTGCTTTACAAGTCGCTTGCTCACTTGACAAATGCAATGCCAGCTCTCCAAGGACTAGGTTGAGTTCCAGGAGCTACGAGAGTGTAGGTGGGAGGATAACCTCCCCTACGAGGAAAGGCTGAGGGAGCTGGGCTTGTTCAGCCTGAGGAAGAGGAGACTGAGAGGGGACCTCATCAACACCTACAAATATCTTAAGGGCGGAAGTCAAGAGGATGGAAGCAGTCTGTTTGCAGTGGTGTCCAGCAACAGGACTAGGGGCAACGGGTGCAAACTGAAACATAAGAGGTTTCAGTTGAACATGAGGAAAAACTTCTTTACTCTAAGGGTGACAGAGCACTGGAACAGGCTGCCCAGGGGGGTTGTGGAGTCTCCTTTTCTGGAGATATTCAAAGCCCGCCTGGACGAAGTCCTGTCTAGCATGCTCTAGGAGAACCTGCTTGAGCAGGGGGGTTGGACTAGATGATCTCCCAAGGTCCCTTCCAACCCTTGCAATTCTGTGATTCTGTGATTCTGTGAACCTGAGGACCAGGTATGATATCTCCTCAGGAACATCAGCAGGGTTGCTCCAGTGGCTGCCCCAGGGATGGGTGGTCCTGTAGGGACAAACAGTGTGGCTTGGGAGCACGTGGACAGCATGAAAGATGCAACCCTAATGTCCCTAACCTAATTCACAGGGTATCCCAATGCACTTTATTTGATTGATATTTGTGAAGGGCTTTGAATAAAGGTGCAGCAAGGGTATGGGGCATGCAGATGGTTATTGAGCAGGGCAGGTCAACTCAGTGCAGCAATGCTGAGCAGCCCCAGATATTTTTTAACTTCTTTTCAATGAATGGAAGAGGATGAACAATATCTCTGTCTTTGCCACTAAGGACTTAACCTGTGCAAGTCCCATATCACCACAGCAGCGCAGGCCACGGTTCTCCCTTTCCCCATCACCAGGTTTTTAGGCTGGGGGTTAAAGCCCTTCGGAGCCCACCTTGTCCCACCTCAGCTCACTCGCAAGCACAGACGAGCCCCACAGTTTCTAATTTGGGGTCTGACTCGTCGCATTGACATCGGTGCCACACGAGCCAGCAATGCTACCGCACCAGTACAGCACTTTGCACCCGCTTGGCAATGGTTTTGAGCAAATATAAATGAGGACACCAGGTGGGAGATGGGCCAGGTCGGCAACGCTCCTAGGCATTTCTCTTTCATTGCCTGATATTTCCCGTCTTCTCATAAAGAGGCAGCTCTTGTTTCCTTCCCAAGGAAGACAGGCACTACAAGAGGCTGTTACATAGCTTGATGAATAACTTCTGATTGTCAGGTTTTCCCCCTTAACTGACTGCCAGAGGAAAATAAAACATCAGCAACAACAACAGCTCCATGCTGTCTTTCACTTGAACTTTCCCAAGCACTTTGCAATCCTGAGCAAAGTAAGCTTCACAGCCTCTTCTGAGGCAGGTGGGGAAGATAGGAGGGAAGGTGGAAAGGAAATCATTTCCTCAGGTTACCCAACAAATCGAGATGTGGTTTCATCTCTCTCAACTCACTGTCCCATCCTCTAGCTGCCAGGATGGGAGCCAGCATGGAAATCAGAGCTGCATTTGCTCGGCGTTGGGGTGGACCGAGGAAGGTCACCCTGATGCTGAAGGCCACCTTGATGCTGAAGGTTTATTCCCTGTTTTTTTCCCCTAATGCTCAAACTGTTGTTGCTGCAATTCAGTGCTTTGCTTCCTATTCATAATTCGCTGGCCTGTGGAAAGGAGGTAACGACCTGCCTCCCTCCTTCTCATCTCCTCTGCATCTTTCTTAAAGGCAAGGTCCTTCTCAAGAAGCAGCACTTGCTTGCGGGATGTCCTCAGAAAGAACATATTTTTCCCCAGAAGCTATTGCAGCATGCACAGGCTGGAGACGGTGTCTCCACAATGCCACATGGCTTTGAAAAATGCAGCTGGGCACTACCCCATGTTGGGACCTCGCTCTGCTGGGGGGAAGGTGTTGGGTTCACCGGGAGCACCGGGGCGGCTGCCGTTCCCGGTGCAGAGCAGGGCATTAGCAGCCTGCTGCTCACGACATGCCAGGACTCAACGTGCCGAAAGTGGAGGACGAGCTGCTGCCGCCCTCTGGGAGAGCCGTCAAAACATCTGTGATATTTGGGACCGTTCCAGGACGAGGGAATCAGAAGTGGATCCTGGAAATCTGCCTATTATCCTAATGAGGATGTTTCCGTAGCGTGGCAGACCATTCACGCACAAGCCGGGGAGGCTGGCAAGGGGGAAAGGTTGGTCCAAGTGACCTTCTGCTTTCCCAAAGGGTGGCCCAGCACAAGGGCGTTTCTGTCCTCCCCGAAAGGGATCGGTTACTGGTTTGTGTTGTGTGTTATTGCCTGTGTAACTTCAGGTCCCAGGAGGATTTTCCCATTAAGAGGAGGGGAAAAAAAAAAAAAAAAAAAAAAGCCTTGCACGGGCTTTTAAGCAAACAAAATGTGGAACATGTGTGCACACAAGATTTCACACCCACGCACAATTTCCCTTCTAACGTCGCAAATGGCTCGTGCGCGAGGCCCTGGCGTAGTGCAACAGATCAGCATTGGAGGCAGGGAGAGGTGGGGGAAAAAAAAAGGGGAAAACAGAGAAAAAGATGGGCAAATCTCAGTTACCATTTCAGCTGAGAGAAATTATGTAGGGTTTTAGCAAGAAAAAACCAAACAGCCCTGCTTTATCTGATGTTTAATGGAGTTGAAAACCCATTGGCATTCCCTTCCTGCACCTGCCACGAGGGTACTGTAAAGCAAATAAGAATTTGGAATAATAATAACAGATCTGGGGTGGCAAGTGATTTTATTTAGCATTTATTGCCATCAGTCATTCCGAGTTTGCTAAACCCTTTTGGACTCCCAAGTGGGTAGGGAGGGCTTGGGGTTGCAATCGTAGCCTGGCTTGTAGGGCAACGGCCTGAGAAAGCTTCTGGACCATGTTTAAAAGCTATCAAAGACTTTATGAATTACAGCAGCGAAGAAAAATCCCGCTATTTTCAAGATTTTGGGAGAAAACCAATAAAAATATATATGAAAATCACAGTTTCTCCATGCACATCTGACAGAGGGCGATTTGCAACCTCTTCTGAATTCTAAAACTATTCCAGCGGACCCTTTGGGTATTTTCACCGGTGAAGCTGGCCACACCACGGAGATGACTTTGCTCATCTATTCACCAAGAAGGCCCTGGAGGAATAACGCGCAGACCTTCAGGATGTGCATCCCACAGCTCACGACTGCTGCTCTGGAAGCAAAACACACACACACACACCCCACTCCTGCCTCTCCTTCTTTCACTCCACCGGCACCTAAAACTCTGGCAGACCGACCAAGAGTGGTGGTGGTTTATTCCCATGGCCTTTTTGGTCAGCGCAGGTTTTCCACCCAATTATACATTGAATTTGGTGAAAATTATCGTAATGCAATCCCACCCGCAGAGAACGTTCTAAAATAAAGCCCTGGCCAGGGCTCAGAAATCATGCGAGCATGTCAAGAGCGTGCAATGTTAATCCTGGTACAACCATCTACGTGGTGACACACTGAAGAAGGATGTGTTGTCGATAGGCAGGTCCGTTAGCGACGGCCATGTGGACACCATTGACTGCCTTAGCAGGGGACCATTAACACACACATGTGTGCACCCCCAACATGGAATTTCATGGCACTGGCTTGGGTCACTGTCAAAAGCTTGTGGCATCATAGAGTCATAGAATCATAGAATGTTTTGGGTTGGAAGGGACCCCTAGAGGTCATCGAGTCCAACCCCCCTGCAGTGAGCAGGGACACTGTTAACCAGATCAGGTTGCTCAGAGCCCCATCCAACCTGGCCTAGCCCCATCCAACCTGGCATCGCTCCTGATCTGCTCAAAGCCAATTTCTACTACGTTCATTGAGTGTCCGAGTGCCTCCTCCCCACCGCATCGGAAACACAAATGTGAAGCACGTGCTCTGCTTCATTAAAAATTATGCTAATAGGAGGCATCATTTAAATTGCTAATGGGGTCGGCTGTTTCTAGTAAGACATGACAAACTGTCTGGAAGGAATTTTTGCATTTTTAAAGATCCCCTTTATTCCCAAAGGGAAGCGAGTTGTTTCAGAGGGGAAAATATATATATGTATTTATATATACACACACGCCCGCACACGCAAACACACATACACATATAAAAATCCTTTTTTTTCCTACCTAAAATGCAAGCGCTACAAAACAGCTTTTCTTTTACGGGTGGGACTCAGTGCACCAGGTCGAATCTGTTTTTTGCGGCGGTGGCTTTGAGCTTGGAAAAGGGGAGGTTTGGTGATGCTGGCCTGGGCAGGAGCTGCTGGGAGGGTGTCGCTTCATTGCCCCGACCCCCTCCCCACCCTCCGCACGCCCTAACGACTGCCGGCAGATTAGCAGCTGCTCTTTGCGGGGAATGCTGATTAGCAGCAGGCAAGGGATGGAAAAGCCACAGGGATGGATAAAAGATGAAGCCAGAAGAGGAACCAGGAGATTTGGTCTTCTGCTCCCTCCTGGGACCAGATCGTCTTGCAATGAGTTATTTTTATAACAGATTGGAGCCAACCCTACAGCAAAGGGGAAGTCCCGTTGTATCCACCGTGTCTTGGCTGTCCTGTGGCTGGGCATGGTTTTCAGGTGCTTGCATCCCACCAAGAGAGATGTTTACTCCACTCAGCGGTCGTTAGAGGGAAAACTTGACCCCTGGGAGCACTGAGGAAACCCAGCCCAAAGTGGTGGTGCCTCTGGGTTGTGCCAGTGGGAGGGGGGACAGATGGCAGCAGGGCCGCTGGGGACACCCCCCATACCACCATCAATCTGCCAGGGGGAAAGGGCTTCCAACGGGGAGCAAAAGAGGGCAGAGAAGCATTCAGAGGCGAAGCCAGGAGGTAATGTCAACTGAGGACTGCTGGCAGGAGCAGGCAGCTGCCAGGGGACCGCAGCTGAGTGTCTCCAAGACATCTGGGCATCTTCCACCAACTTCACAGCAGCCCTCCGGCCGGGAGAATCTCCACATGGTGTTATGGTGCTGACATCGGTGACTGGAGAAAATATGCTCTTTGCACCCACAAAAGAGGGAATTTTTTAATTGAAACCTGACTCGTCGCTTCCCCCACACCGGGGTTGGGCTCCTCAGCAGCAGCTCACAAACAGTCATGGCTCAAATGATGCTGTTGGTTGTCACTTCGTAATTTCAGCGGTTATTACTAAATTTAAGCTGTAATAGGGATAGCCAGGAATTCACTTTTAATTTTAGATGGCTTTTGCTTGAAGGTGTTTGCATTGAACATATCTGGTTCTGTTGTGGTTCCTTCTAATCCTTCAGTTTTGTCTATTTTGACTCACAGCTAAGTCATAAAAGCAAGAACAGCCTAAATACGTGGGGTTTCCCTGTGCTTCAAACTCCCCACGTGGGTCTGGAAAATGCACTTTAGCCCAGTTGCCTTCACCATATGGCTGCTTGGGGTCTCGATGGGTATTTCAGCAGAAATGGGTGCAACCAGATGCGTATTCACCACTGCTCCGAGCTGAGCTGAACTGGGCAGGGAGCCTGGCTATGGGCAAGCCGGAGTGGATAGGGAAGGTGACCATGTCCCCCTTTGACCAGGGCTGCCATGGCCCCTGGAGGTGATCTTATCTCAGGAGTACAGGCAAAGAATCATAGAATCAATCAAAGTGAAGATCATTTGCGCCGACAGACACTACATCACTTTGTTTCTGCGCCAGACTCATTTCTAACATCAGCTCCTATCCATCCCCCCAAACACTCCCCTCCTTCCCTCTCCCAGTCTTGGCAGAATATATAACATTAGCAATACGACAACCACAGGGCTGAGGCTGTCTGTTATTTTATCTCACCTAAACCACTGCTTGGTCTTTCCATCTTAGTATTTTCACCATCCTCTCTTGATTTCCCCCTGTACCCTCATAACTCCACACTCCAAGGTCCACAGACAAGAGTCACAAAACCAAATACGTACGTCTGTCATGGAAAAAATATTAAAAAAACCCAAAACCCAACAAACCCAAGGAAACCCAGCAGGCAATAAACTTGCGCTGCACTTAGTAATGCAGGACATACCGGCTTATTCTGCCTCTGATGGAATATGATTACGTCTGGCGTATGATGGGCAGAAAAACTGCCCGACAACCAGGCAACCACTAAATTAAATTTCGAGAGTCCAATTACAACTTTCTCACAGTGCAGCTTTAGAAAATACAGCTGAAGCCCAGGACAAAATAAATGCACAGTAGCACTGGAAGATGGCTCCTCTAATAACAGGCTGGGATGCCAGCACATGTAACGGTAACGTTAAGGCTGCATTTGTCCCGATAAAATAAACAGTGATGGGGTCTGCCCTCTGGCCCCAGTGTGGCTGGGGTGGCATAGCTACATCCATGCTGCCAAACCTCCTTGTTCCCCTAAACAGGGTGGTTGCGCCCAGACAAACTGTTAAGAATGATCTCTAACCCATGCTCATCTGTGTTTGGGGATTATTTCACAGAATCGTAGAATGGCTTGGGTGGGAAGGGACCTTTAAACGCCATCCAGTCCAACCCCCTGTCATGAGCAGGGACATCTCCAACGAGATCAGGTTGCTCAGAACCTGTTAGCTCAGTGCTACTTGTCCCAGATCAAAAGCATGCCGGCGATGTGCCACCGATGACCATTGGGCTCCAACGTCCATTAAATTCACTATTTCTGACAGACCCTACTGTGAGATGAACATTGGTCCCAAGAACTTGACGTTCAGGTCTTACATCCAATTTGTAAGTAACTGGCCAAGGCAGAAGGCGATGGAGAGGCCCCATACCCACACAAGCCCTTGGGCGTTGGAAGAGCGGAGTCAAGTGGCTCTGAACTCAAACGGGCTGCTTTGTGGAGAAACACGAGCATTAACATTTAGGTCGATCAGGCCTTTGCACTTGAAAATGCAACAGGGCTCATTGTACTGTTACAGAAGGCACCGAGAAAACCCTTGATGTATGTTAAGAGGTTTCTGCTATATGTAAGTTACACATTAACGTTGGTATGGATAATATGACACGCACTTCAGTAAACAGGTGGAGGTACTTTGCTCGCCACATTTCAAGGGAATGTTGTGAAAAAATGTATTTATTTATACGAAGAGTCTGTTCAGGAAGATCTTGTAGCCTGTGTTTCTCACAAGAGAGAAGTGAAGTGTCAGAGCTACCCTTCACGGTTCACCACAGGAGCAACGTGAAGATGGGAACATAGTGTTCAGCCCTATAAAAAGGGTCAGTAAGATCCTCGGTTGCACCCAGAGGTGGAATAAAGAAACACAATCATTCCAGGTGGGAACGCTTCTTAGTGTTTTATAAGACTGAGCTCAGAAGGATTACCTCAACTTTAGATTTATTTCAGGTGTTAAGATTCTATCAGCACAAGTTTGTATCAAGAGTAGGTCCCAAAGGAGTGGCTCTACACTAAAAAAAAACCCAACTGCAGTCCTTTAAAAAGGTTTTTAAAGTCATTACCAGATGTGTACCTTCTCAGATCCTTTTTTCTTTTTTTTTTTTTTGCTATATTGATATTCGGGGATGTGTCTGAAGTATAACCGTGTATAGAGGCTGCAGTGGCATGCAAAGTGCATCGAAGAGATCTTTGAAGCAGAAAGACAAGAAGAAATCCCATCTGCAGGGGATGGTGCAGGCATTCTGGAAGGATACCTGCAAGACGTGGATGGAAAACTCAAACCCCACCTCTGTACTGATAGATCTTACAGTGGCTGACCATGGGCTTGCTCAGCACAGCAGGACAAGTGCCAGTCCCAAATGGCAGTTGGGATGTGTCCACCTGGTTTTGGAGACTCTGATAATACAGACATGGCATCGCTCTGCCAGTTGGCTCCTGGGTTTAGGCGCAAACTTACTAGTAAAGGAGTAGCCAAAAAAGCCAGAATGAAGCTCATCTCTGCCATGGAGAGGCTGTACTGTGTTATTCAGGTGACCTCCTCTACCACTCCACAGTCCACTCAGATTGCACCGTTGTGTGGGTCTGGGCTGCTTCAGAATTATTTGGGAGGGGGAATAAAGCATTAGTACACGAAACTGATTTCAGGGGATGCTCCTTGCCACGTTGACTGTATCGCACCTCCTTAAGTTGTAGTGGAGGAGGTCTCATGTTCGGTGGCTACACAGGTAAATCTGTAGGCTAATGATAAACAAGCTCTAAGATGTGGATGAGGAGCCTGCACCTAGTATGGAGCAGGATAAGCCACCTCTGTGAGGTTTTAAGCAAGATAGACACAGTGGAAAACATCATTGTGCTTTCCGAGTATGGGACAGCGTTTGTGGATGCAAAGCAGAACTCAGCGAGGCCAAGAAGGGACAGCAGCAGCGAGCAAAACAAGAGTCCCTCAGCATTTTTCCATGGCTCTGCCTCCAAAAATAACCCGCAGCATGCCACGAGGGCTCGCCAGCTGCATCCGCATTCAGCCAACTTGTAGATGCGGCTCCTTGAGTGGTGAAGGGTTGCGTGACATCTCCCTAGCCCGGAGTTGCCAAGAAGATTATGCTATAGCTGGCTTGAACAGGACCGATAAGCATCTCAGCGCAGCCCCGTGCGATCACCCACGTGGGAGCAGCAACGGGAGGCTCTCGGTCTGGCAAGGCTTCGCCAGAGTCAGCAACCCCACCAGTCATCCAGGGCCACTTCCCACCTCGCTGGCTAAACCTCAGACTCAGGTAGAACAAGAAGCAGCATCGATTGGAGCTGTTTGCTTATGGGCCATGCAGTAATGCTTAAATTAAATTTAAATGAAATTTAAATGAGAGTCAGTAAAAACGTGACTGCCCTTCAGCCTTCATCAAGCTCTTATTATATATTACAGACCCTCCCTAGCTAATAGTCTGCAAGGGAAATTCAGCCATAGATAACAAGCGCTTGGGGAAACCACCCTTTGAAATTCAGCACAGCCCTGGGTTGGGGAGGCTCTCAGTGGTCCTCAACCCAACCCAGCAGCTGGAGATCCACGCGGTGCAGAAACCCTTTTTTCCTTGCCATGTACAGGGCCAGGGTGGAGTGTATGGCTGTGACATCCTCTGAGGTAGGGAGAAATCCCCTGCTCCCAATATTGGATAGGTGCAGGACATCCAGAGGTAGGAGTCAGCAGATCAGGAGCTTCCAAAAGCCGGTGCTCTCCTCTTGGCATTGTTTCCTCTTCCCTTCCCTCGCACTGACATTTTTTTAATGCATCCTCAAGAAGAACATCAAGGTTCACCCATAGAGCTCTTTCCTTCAGGAGGTCCTCCAATCCCCAAAGCAATGGAGCAGCTGAGGCTTTGAGGAGCAGCAGATCCAGCACCCATCTCCGCAGAGCACCTCATGTGGGTATGACTCTCTACTTCATCTTCACCTCCCACAACTCATCGTCATTACGTGTTTACCTAAGGTTTGGATACCTCATCTTGTGACTCCTGACTGGATTCGAGAGGGAGGAGTGGGCTGGCAGAAAACAGTTTCGAACAAGTGACTTTTCATGAGATGTTAAAAATGTGTTAGGAGGAATTTGAGTTGTTGTGACTGCTGTGGAAGGGTAATCTCTGCTTCTTGCAACGATGCTCAGCTCCTATTCAGAAGCAGACTGAAGCTCACATTATATTAATGGGTCAGCATAGGAACCTGAATGGTATTAACTGAAAAAAAAAAAGAAAAATTTGGGCCTCGATGGAGGAATCCTGGCATATCCCATGTCTCTGTAGATGACTGACTTAAGCTGTGTTTGGCTACGCTTATTTTCAGAGATTGTCAGAAATGCTCAAAGGCATATTTCCAAAGACATTTTAAAAGGAAGCAAAGCAAACAAAAAGAATTACATAATTCTACACCATATTTTTAACCGGTACTCAAGGCTTTTTTTACAAACAAAAAAAGGGATTGGTTTTGGAGGTGGTTTTGTATGCAGTTTCCCTTTCTCTTTTTCCCCAGTCTCTTCACTGAAGAATTCATTTTGACCAAAATAAATATTTTCCATGGAAATTTGCCTCAGGTCATTAATCTTATACATATATATATATATATATATATATAAAATAAATGCAATCTTAGCAACAGCACATTGGCTGACTCAGTCTTGCTCACAGTTTGCATGACAAGGTGAGGTTCAAAATCAGATATATATCTTAAACTACCGCAACTGTCCCTTGCAGCTCTTTACCGCGACACATGAGCATTTCTCCATCACTCATGGAGATTACTCAGGATATTCAGATGTGACCTCAGCAGACCCGTAAAGCTGCAGGCAGGCAGCCTGGGAGGATGACGGAGGGGTAGCTCAGTGCATGAGAGACCGTGGATTTATTAAAAGGAGCTAAAGAAGCAGCTCCCTTCATGCTGGCAGCCCATCAGCTCAAGTACAGCAGGGCTGACTGATGGCCTGCAGGATGTCCTGGCCATTTGCTCCATGCCCATAGCAGCTCTACAGGACGTGGTCAGTCCAGAGCTTTTCTAGGGTTTTCCCAAAGTACCAAGTGACCTCATGGGCTTGTTCTCCGTTTTCTTTTAGATGGCTAAAAAGAAAGGACTCATGACCTAAGAAGCTGGTCATTGTCAAAGGTCCTCCCATGGAATGAAGCTTTCTTGTGCAGAAGAACAGGCACTGCCAGAGGTCAGCTCATCCCGTCCTGTGGTGGGTATGAAAAATTGCCCTCTGGAAGTGAATCTTTGTCTCCAGCGGAGACCTCAATTCCTAGTCTGAAGTAGAAGCCCAATTTATAAATGGCCTAAGAGCCAGTTGCGCATGTCGATAATAAATATATAATCATTTGATCCCTGTACACAGCGTGTTTACTGCACGCTATACACAGAAAACCAGTTTTCGGTAACAGATATAATTCTGTCGTATAGACAGGCTTTAGACTGACGACCCACCACACACAAAAAAAGGAGGAGCTATTCCATATAAATCACCATTATATCTACATCCACGTTGAGGTTCCTTGTAAATGTAATAATTTTGTTTTCCATTGGAAATAGCTATATTGGGAAAACATCTGAGGGCAGACTAAGCAGGGATGAATAGAGAAATCAAAATGTTTTGCACTGTGTTATCAGTGACACCCCAAATGTGCAGCCCAGTGCTGGAGCCGCTATCAATTATCTGCCAGGACAGCAAAAGCCGGAGCTGTTAATGACAGCAGGTCATGGTAACCAACGCTTTTTGGAGTGCTGTGGCCTCTCAGCAGTAAGGATGTGCCTCAGGGACATTCTCCTGGGAAAAGAAAGGTGAAGAGGTGAATGAGAAAGGCAACAACTTTTTACTTAACCCTGGAGGGATTTAAAAGCCAGGCAGACGAGGTGCTTAGGGCCAGGGTTTAGTGGTGGGATGGCAGGGTTAGGGGAACGGTTGGACTTGATGATCTTAAAGGTCTTTTCCAACCTAAACAATTCCATGATTCTATAACTGGTAGCACAAGCAGTAGTAACTGCGCTGGCAGCAGCAGTCCCTGGCTCCGTGCAGGGTCACACACCACGTCCACGTACTTCGCACACGCAAGCACACGTGTGTCTGCTTGGGATCCTTATTTAGTGAACAAAGATCAGTACCAACACCTGGGGCTACACAGCATTCATCCATCAATCATTAAAACCAGCTAATGTAAAGTTCCTTGGTGCATACCGTCACTGCTATCATTGTTATTAACAAAGACATTTCAAAGTCTCTGCTGGCTCTTCTGCATGCCAAGGGGTAGCCATCACCATGGTCACCAGTGAGGTCCCAGTTAGGTGGACAAATGTGGAGAGGATGCATTTAGATCAACAAAGAGAAATATTATTTTGAAAGGCTCGGATGTGTTTGGTGCAGGTTGGGTGCAATCCGGCTGCCCTGAGAGCCCTGGGTACACTGGAGAGGGGGTCTTTGAAGGTGCTGGAGAGGAGCACGCTGTCCCCAGCTTAGTGGCCAGATGGATGGCCAGCTGAGCTGTGCCATTAGTTAAAAATAGTGGGATTTCTGCTTATTGGAAACTATATTTCAAGCTACAAAGCCAGGAAACTCCAAAAAGTCCTGAAGTTTGAAAGAGACCCTTGACTCCTGCCACGTGGTTTCCAAGAGCACAAAACTCCATCTTCTACAGGAAACAAAGAGCATTTGATAATGCCTGAAGTTACGTAGCACGGCCTCATGTCTGTATGGCACAAAGTCTGATGAGAGATGACGGTGTAGGCTGTCAACAGCTCAGATCTCGCCCATCTTAAACCAGGGAAGTCACCAAGACCATGGTATTGGTAGGACTATAGGCAGGACACACTCACATTTCTTACTCAAATTCAGTGTCTGTGGCTAAAACACGACCATGAGAGAATTTACAGGTTTGAGATTATTCCACTGTGGATACCTCTATCTCATGCAGATGGCTGGACAAAAGATGTTTTCCAGGCAGCACATTAAGAGCATCATGTGGAGAACAGAACGTTAACAGATTTGTTTTTCAGAAGGCAAAAGGATGACTATTTTGGGTGCCTGAATTTGTTGTCACACCTGTCGGGGCATTTTGGGATGAGAAAGGTAAGAGTAGTTGAGACAACACTCACTCAGCACAAGAAGGACATGGACCTGTTGGAGAGGGGCCAGAGGAGGGCTACTAAAATGATCCGAGGGCTGGAGCCCCTCTGCTATGAGGACAGGCTGAGAGAATTGGGCTTGTTCAGTCTGGAGAAAAGAAGGCTGTGGGGAGACCTGATTGCGGCCTTTCAATACCTAAAGGGGGCCCATAGGAAAGGTGGGGAAAATCTTTTTAGTAGGGCCAGCTGTGTTAGGACAAGGGGTAATGGTTTTAAACTAAAACAGGGTAGGTTTAGGCTAGATATAAGGAAGAAATTCTTTACAATGAGGGTGGTAAAACACTGGAGCAGGTTGCCCAGAGAGGTGGTGGAGGCCCCATCCCTGGAAACATTCAAGGCCAGGTTGGATGGGGCTCTGAGCAACCTGATCTGGTTAAAGGTGTCCCTGCTCCCTGCAGGGGGGTTGGACCCGATGACCTCTAGTGGTCCCTTCCAACCCAAAACATTCTATGATTCTATGATTCCATGGCTACCAGACTGCAAAAGAGAAGAGAAGTGGCCTTAAATAATATATTTTGGGTGCAGAGAGCTGTCCATGCTCCCAGGGGCCATCAGCCCCAGGAGTCCTGCACCATGTGGGTACTGGTGTAGGGCACGAGCTGGTGTCCAAGTGACGATGGGACATCTCGAGGCACAAGCACAGGGACCGTTCTCTTGGATGGAGAGGGCGAGCAGAAGCTGTCCTGAGTGGAGGTGGAGAGGTTAACCCCGAGCGTGCGTGGCGCGTGGCACCGCTTGCCCTTAGCGCTAAGTGCGCTCTCCTGGCTCCCGTTTTTGTTGTATCTCCCGTTAATCCTTCCTCTCGCATGCCTCCCGTAATCTCCTCAAGCCTTTGCCCCTATTGGTTGGTGTCGTTTAATCCTATTACGGGGATTGCTATTTTAAAAGTTGGGCTGAATGATGCTCCAAGCCCTGCCCGGCGTTTCACCTGGTGCCGAGGTTTGCCGAGGAAATCGCTGACCCGTCGGCAGCTCCGTCAGCGGTTCAGTCGGGGTGATGCATTGAAATACTATTTCCGAGATAAAGCCTAAATCCCCCAGCTCTTCTTTAACCCTTGCTCAACACGGCCACCCATGGGGCTTGTCCTTAGAGACTTCTGCGCCGCTGGGGAACTGAGGGGAGGATTTGATACGGGATTTTAAGGCTGGTTTACATTGTTACTGGGATGGGAAAGAATTAAATATGAATACGAAGTGGGATCCCTGCCCTCAAAACCCATCCTGACCTGTTACTGCATTTTGGGTTAGACCTGTCCCCATTGCATCAGCTTTCCCCAAAATCGGAGGGGGTCCAGTTTCGGCTCAGTCCCATCAGCTGCTATTTGGGTTACATGGAGATCAAGATGAGGTGACTTTTCATTTGAAAAGCAACCTCCAAATCTCTTTCCCACAGGCGGTGTAGGATGCCATGAGGCAGAAAGCCAGGAGAACTGCTCCCGCATCTTCTGGTTGAGTCCCGAATTTGGGCATCTCACAAATGTCTCTCCCCCTTCCGTTCACTGGCTGAGCAGGCAGGGATACTGTGTTTGCCTTTCAAATAACTCACGGGCACTTGTAAAGACCCGTGTAGGCACAAATCTCGTCTAGGTGAGGCTTGTTTGGCGACACGAAGTAAAGCCTCCTCATTACCAGCCCCTTGTCCTTCGCATACTTAATTATGAACAATTCTCAGGCCCCCAAAATTTCAATTAAAAAATACATCTGCATTTGGAGATGTTAGGATTTGTGTGAAAGGAACTGCTGTCATGTCCCACGCAAATTCCCCTCCAAAAAGCCACCGATTTCTCCCAGCTCTGCGTGCAACGGAAGAAGCAAAACATCAACCGCTTGAATTTCCCTGTCTGTTTTTCAGCTAACAACTGATTTCCAAGGCAGAAATAAAACCCAAAATGCTCACCAAATTTTCCTCCCACGTTGACTAATTTTCTGCTGACATTGCTTACGTTTTCAGATTAGTGCTACTGAAAATAGTAAAACTTCTAATCACATAATCCAAACAAGGCAGGTTTCGTCTCCTCTTGCTATAGATTTTCCTTCTGGTCCCTCATTAGAACCTGCATTTTAACTAGTTGGTTTGCTGGAAAATTATTTCCTGCTTTAAAAACTTGATTTGATGCTTATTTGGGCTCACAGTGGTGTTTTCTCATTATCGAATCCTACTTTGTGTAAATAAACTGGCCTGTGGTTGAGAACCGCTGCCAGAATTTCCTCCTAAAGCGACAGCGAAAGCATTTTCCAAGATAACCTAAACCAAAGCAAACTCAGGTGAATGCCGGATGCAACTGCAGCTGATCCTGCCCTGGCAGAGCCCACACCGTTCCCGTATCCAGAACCCAACACCATGTTCTCTCCCACCCCACGAGTCATGGAATAACCCCTCCCAAATCATGGAATAACCCACCCTCAGCCCTGAGTGTCCTCCCAGCTGCTGGAAAACCAAAGCAGGGCTGGAAACCTTCTCCATCCAATGTGGACACCAGCTGCAAAGGTCTTCCAGTTGTCTCCAGGGGCCAGGAGCTTTCCATAGGGCTGAGAGACATGAGATGTCCTTCCATGAAGAGCCATGCGGCTTAAAAATAGGCTGAATCTGTTACTGGTCAAAACACGTTATAAATATCAAAGTCCCCGTGCTGCCTGCTGGCACACTCAACTCGGCTGAACCAGCACAGCGTAGTGGGGGAGTCTTCGTTTGCAGGTTCATGCTCCTTGGTGCCGCGGTCCGGGTGCAGGATGGCAGGATCCCAACCTAACTCCATGAGCTGCTCTCTGTTTTTCTTCTCCAACTTGTGGCATTCATCAGCCTTTAGAAGAAAGGAGAGAGCAGGAGCGCCCTGACTGCTAATGAGCTCCTTCCCTCTCTAATCCTCTCTCTGCTTTCTTCTCGCCTGTCCCACCAGAGAATCCAGAAAAGCCAAACCTAAGAGGTCCTATGAGCATTTGGGCTGCAAAAAGATCATGCCTCTTGCCATTAGACATGGCTCCATTAGCAGAAGTGCCGACACAGAGGATGAAGACCTGGAGAGACAACACGGTCCAAATGCATCTCCCCATCCTGTTGGGATGGCACCACTTTTCCTTCCTGTGTCACCACAAATTGTTTACAAAGTCACAAAAAGAGCACTAATTTCGGGTGAGTGAGGTTGTGCAAGCTCATTAGCATCAACAGTGGCAAACGCCATCTTTCCACTTTCCTTACGGCTCACATGATTGACTTTGGCATTCCTTCTTCCACAAGCACAGCGCGGTTCATGGGCATGGTCCTTCCTCGGTGGGACACAGCTCCTGCTCATGTTTTGACCCAGCACAGGCACTAAAACAAGCTGCTCCATGTTAACCACACATCACGTATTTTCTAGAACCTACATGCACATTGTAAATGTTCCTCAGACATGCTATGAGTTACCATGCATGATTTCTGGTCATGGATCAGGGCCAAGGCAACCAGCGTTTTGTAAGATCAAGCCTAGAGAACATTAGGCTTCTGCTCAGAAAAATGAAAATATGGATAGTCTAATTCTAACTCAGCTTGTGTCACAAACATCTCTTGCCTAGATACAGAAGGAAAAATAAGTTAGAGTCTCTTCTGCTTCAGGAACCAGCACTGGTGATTGAATTCTGACAGCCAAACTCTGCATATGGCCACAGAGGATGGAAGAGGCAGAAAGAAAAGAGATTTTGATTTCCAGATGACCTGAAGCGGAGCTTAAAGCCTTGTAGCTATAAGGGGGCTTCTTTGAATTCAGCTGATCTGGAACTATAGAGGACAATCACCAGGAAACCCCATGATGTCTTTTTAGCATCAATTCAAACTCCGACGTGATCAAGCTTCCCAGGCATAATGAATTCCCATGGATCGATGGAGCTGGGGGAGCTGCTCATGCGCCTGCTTTTAACCCTTCATGAACCCAAAGCAAACCCAAAGCTCTTGGCACATTGCCCCAACCAAACGCGCCCACCCCTGCATGGAGATGCACAGCCACGCTGCTATTCCCACTGGACCAGAGGAGATCGTAGAATCATAGAATCATAGAATGGTTTGGGTTGGAAGGGACCCCTAGAGCCCACCCAGCCCAACCCCCCTGCAGGAGCAGGGACACCTTGAACCACATCAGGTTGCTCACAGCCCCGTCCAACCTGGCCTGGAATGGTCCCAGGGATGGGGCCTCCACCCCCTCCCTGGGCAACCCCTGCCAGGGTTTCACCACCCTCATTGTAAAGAAGAGATCTCAGACCATAACTTCACGACTCTACATTTTCTTCTAATTTAGAAATGCTTCTTCCATTTTCCACCTTTTCAGTGTTTCCTCCAACGCCCCCTTGCAATTCCTTTTTGTTGTACAGCCTCCCCTGACACACTTCTCTTAGAGGACGTGCATGTTTCTGGTCCAGCTTGCAAGCCATGCCATGGACCTACTCCTGAAACACCTCCTGGGGATGGAAATCCCAGCCAGGAAACCAGCTTTTTTTAAAGCATTTTATATCATTCTTTAAAATGAAGAAATGTCCTGACCACTGAGCAGGGGAGTCCGGTTTGCACTCAAACCTTCAAGCCTGAACTTGCAGGACCCCAGCGACAAGTGACCCCCATCACATCCATGCAGCAGCACGTGAATTTGGACAGATCAGAACAAAACCAGCTTTGGCTGCATCTGCTAACAGGGAGAATATTATTATTTTTTTTCTCTCTTGCGTCACACACAAAAGCCTGGAGCGAAGGAGCATTTGCCTTGTCGCAGAAGGCTCTGCACATGATGCTTCTCTTCAAGCAGCTGCTCCCTTGCCATCATCACCCTCAGAAGGAAAGCTCCCAGGAAGGGGTGACAAAAAGCCGTGTCTTCGAAAGAAAACGCAAGTCTTGCAAGAAAACTCGCAGAGCCTGCAGCCACGTCCTGTGTCTCATGGTATTTCCTCCAGTGGGAAGAAGATGGAGCCGCTGGCAAAAAAAAAAACATGAGCAAAAGATGGGTGTAATCCTGTCAACTTAAACCAAAACAGGGTAGATTCAGACTAGATATAAGGAAGACATTTTTTATGAGTGGGTGGTGAAACTCTGGGACAAGTTGCCCAGAGCGGTGGTGGAGGCCCCATCCCTGGAAACGTTCTGGGTCAGGTTGGACGGGGCTGTGAGCAACCTGATCCCATTGGAGATGTCCCTGCTTATGGCAGGGGGTTGGATGGGATGAGCTGTAATGCTCCCTTCCCACCCAAACCATCCTGTGATTCTCCAATCCTATGAATGTACTCATTCAAAATATGGAATCTGAAGAACGTTTCCCATGAGCTAGTGACGATGGTCCAGCCTCAGGGTAAGGGCGTTTCCATCTCCCTGCCCCACGTGGGCCCAGTGTCAGCACTGCTATACCCCCGCGGAGGAGGCTGGATTCAGCCGTGCTTATTCCTGCTTTAAGTCCTTTTTACACTGCCAGTATGGAGTAAAACCTCCTGACCATGCCTGCTGTCAGGGAGAAGGGTTTGTATCACCTTGAATAAAACAGCACAGCAAGAACAAATATTTATTTTTTAAAACCCAAGCATTTCAAGGTCAGGAGCTGCTGAGATACTCGCCACCACCAAGTAACACCATAACCAGGAGCCCGAGATGCTTAAAATTCACTTGTTTATGTGGGTGACCACCAAAGTCTAGTCTCATGGAAGAGCACCTACACCTCCAGAGTAAGGCTTACACAGCACGCAGTTAGATTTCTGCTCCTACGTGCTAGGATCCATAGTGGAGCCATAAATACCTTCATGGATTTGCATCTGGGCTGGGCAGTGAGGATGGCATGGCTGCAAAATGGGAGACCAGCCCCAGCAAATTCGGCTTCCTATACATGCCCAATCCTTCAGGTCAAGTAAAGCATGAGGATAAAGTTAAACACATGCTGCTCTGAAGAAGTGGGGATTTAACGTTTGCTAAAGGGCTTTCTGCAATATTGTGGACACTGGAAATTGAGTCTGAAAATCTATGTTTTGAAGACCATAAGGGATATATGGCTTGTGGTGAGCCTCGGTGCCAAGAAGACGGTGATCACCATATACAGCAGACCAGACCAAGGGCTTCCTAAAGGAAACTGGCACCATTGCTGGGAGGAAACATGGGACACTGTTATAAAAGCTGGCTAAGGGCTTCCAAGGTGTTTCTGTATTAATGGGAGGGCACAGTTAACAGTAGAAGCAAGTGCTGCTGTTTAAGGTTTGGCTGTAAATCAGTTAAACAAACAGACCTGCTCTGTTGGGTTTGTCTGTGAGGGGTGTAATGGGATGTATTGGGTTGGCGTGGCAAGGGTTTGGGGGACTACAGGGGTGGCTTCTGTGAGGAGGTGCCAGAAGCTTCCCCCGTGTCCGACAGAGCCAGACCCAGCCGGGTCCAAGGCAGCCCCACCGCTGGCCAAGGCTGAGCCCGTCAGAGATGGTGGTAGCACCTCTGGGATAGCGTGTTTAAGAAGGAATAAGAAAAACTACGCAACAGCAGCAGCAGTCAGAAGAGAGGAGTGAGAGGATGCGAGAGGAGCAGCCCTGCAGCCCCCCAGGTGGGTGCAGCAGGGGGGCAGGAGGGGCTCCAGGCGCCGGAGCAGAGATTCCCCTCAGCCCCTGAGGCAGCCCATGGTGGGGCAGGCTGTGCCCCTGCAGCCCAGGGACCCCACGAGGGAGCAGATCCCCACCTGCAGCCCGGGGAGGACCCCACGGGGGAGCAGATCCCCCCCTGCAGCCCAGGGACCCCACGGGGGAGCAGATCCCCCCCTGCAGCCCAGGGAGCCCACGGGGGAGCAGATCCCCACCTGCAGCCCAGGGAGGACCCCACGCCGGAGCAGGGGGTGCCCAAAGGAGGCTGTGACCCCGCGGGAAGCCCACGCTGGAGCAGGCTCCTGGCAGGAGCTGTGGCCCTGTGGGGAGAGGAGCCCAGGCTGGGGCAGGTTTGCTGGCCGGGCTGGTGACCCCACGGGGACCCACGCTGGAGCCATCTGCTCCTGAGGGACTGCACCCCATGGGAGGGATGGACCCACGCTGGAGCAGTTGGTGAAGAACTCCATCCCATGGGAAGGGCCCAGGCTGGAGCAGTGCATGGGGGACTGTCTGCCATGGGGGGACCCCAGGCTGGAGCAGGGAGGAGTGTGAGGAGTCCTGCCCTGGGGAGGAAGGAGCGGCAGGGACAGTGTGGGATGAACTGACCCCAACCCCCGTTCCCCATCCCCCTGCACCGCTGGTGGGGAGGAGGTGAAGAAATCGGGAGTGAAGTTGAGCCTGGGAAGAAGGAGGAGTGGGAGGAAGGTGTTTTAAGGATTGGGTTTTATTTTCTCATTACCCTACTCTGATTTGATTGGTAATAAATTAAGCTAATTTCCCCAAATCGAGTCTGTTTTGCCAGTGACAGTAATTGCTGAGTGATCTCCCTGTCCTTATCTCAACTCACGAGCCTTTCGTTGTGTTTTCTCTCCCCGTCCAGCTGAGGAGGGCAGGGACAGAGCAGCTTTGGTGGGCACCCGGCGTCCAGCCAGGGTCAACCCACCACACATGAAATCGCGCTCAACAAACAAATGGTGGAGGACTAAACCTCTTAGAAAGAATTCATGTACTTCACACCAAGGCTGCGCGCTTCAGAGCTCCTTCTTGCGCTGCAAGAATTGATTACGGGAGAAGTAAGCATTACCAATCATGTAAATCTCAGATTAGACTGTTCGATCCAGCTGAATTATGCCTGCATAACCCCCTTTAAGCACTCCGAAAAAAATTATAGCTCCGGGATAGATCCTGCCATTAATTTTAAGATGCTTTAAGGAATCCGTGCATTACAACTCCTTCTGATTAGCCTTGGCTCTGCAAGATTTGTCTGATCAATTGGAGACGGTTGTATATAGATTTTCAGATTTATTTCTACATTGAAAGGCAGCCTCATACGAAGCAAATCACTCCGCTGAAAAGGTGACTCTTGAATAATATCGTGTGCTCTGCCTGCGGAGCCTCCGGGCCCCGGGCCCCCTCCCCGGTCAGCAGCAGAAGCTTTTCATCTGCTGGGCTCAGCACTTTGGCACGGGCGCAGCGGTCGAGGGAAGGGAGGGACCATTTCTGCTTCAGGCGGTGGCATCTCGCCCCAGAAAGAAGCACCCACCACATCCCCAGGGTGATAAGGTTAAGGGGGTGAGTAGGGCAGCAGAGCACACGGGGCGATTGGGGGTTTTCCAAATCGTATCCAAGCGCGGGTCCGTCAAGAACGGTAAAATATTCACGCGCAATCTGGTTCTTCTCCTCCGGTTAAGTGAGCCAAGATGACATTGAAGTAGGAAGTGGAATAAATATATGCAAGAAGTCTTTTCGCAAAGTTATTTAATTCACCAGAAGGGACACTTAAACATACAGCAGCGCCTTATTTACATTGAACTACTCTTTATGCATCCTGTAAACATCAGAAGCAATTTCTAATAAATTACAATCCAGGGAGCAGCAAATCAACAATATCACCTGAGTTGCTTAAACGAATTCGTTACAGAACCTGTCGCCTTTTTCCCTGCGACTTCCTTCAGACTGCATTTGAAAGCGGTATTCTTCTGAGTTTTCTTTTCAGGATAGATACGTGCAAAAAAACATCTCCAAGCAAGAAAAGATTATATTTTAAACTTTATTGCCCTTGACCTCAGATCTTTTTGAGTCTATTGTGTTATAGCCTCTTTGGTATCGCCGTCACTGGTGGCATCTAACAACAAACAGCCCGAACGGCAGGTACCAGCTAATTCAAATTGAGATCACAGGTTCAGCCACGTAAGAGTCTGAAAAAGAAATCCTTAAAATTTCTATAACCTCTGGGCTTCTCTTTACCAGAAAGGATGTTCTCCGCGAAGTAATAGGAAAATGTAATATTGTTTGCCAGTTTAATTGGATGTGCTCCTGCTCTATTATGAAAGAGATTGTCTCTTGCTGACCATGTATAAAACATAGGACAAGGGCTGATGCTGGTAGCTCAAAGTGAAAAAAAAAACCAAAAAAAACAGCAATGATTTGAGATGATGTGACAGCGATGGGGACATTTTCTTGGCCTCCACTTCAAGTGCAGAAAGG